>JAGSPU010000774.1:0-41974 GCA_019321725.1 Paulownia fortunei | reverse complement strand
ATAATCAAAGATGAAATATAGAAATTGTTTCGCTAAGAATACAATGGTTGCCAGGACATCTTAGCTACAAAACCTTAAAAATAATTAAAGTGGGGAGCAATGCTATTCTTATTTTCTTAAAATTAATTATATTTTTTTATTTTATTATGTAAAATAATAATATAATAAATTAATTGTTATGTAATACAATTTTGGTTTTGCATATGCATTCACAAACCTTAGACCCCGTTTGGAATTTAGCATCAAAAAATTTTAAAATCTTGAATGATTTTAAAATTTGACGTTAAATTCTGAATTATCCAGTTTGGATAGTTTGAGAACGTGTACTTAACTGTGGTTCTATTAATATGCTATTTATCTCGTGTACGTGATTAACTATTTTAGTTTGTATTTTCCTCTATTCTTCGGGTACACTGTAATATGTGTACTTGAAAAAGTCCTTTGATATTTTTCTTTAAAGCTAAGATTGAAGCGGTTGTTTTTGTCGAAACATACCGCAAGAGATATGAGATGGCATAAAAAAAAAAGTTGAAACAGACGGGGTAATAAGACACCCAGCCGATGCTGAAGTGTGGAAAGAGTTTGACAAATTGCATAAAACATTTACAGATGATCCTAGAAATGTTCGTTTGGGCTTGGCAACTGATGGTTTTAATCCGTTTAGAAACATGTTAAATGCTTATAGTATGAGGCCAGTTTTACTTGTGTCGTATAATTTGCCCCCATGAAAAATGATGAAATCATCGTACATGATTATGTCTCTTTTAATTCCTGGGCCTAAGGTACCTGAAAAAGAGATAGATGTGTACTTGCGTCCTTTAATCAATGAATTGAAAGAGTTATGGAGTGAGGGGATAGAAGTATATGATGCAACTACTAAACGGATATTTCGATTACATGCTGCTGTTGTGTGGATAATTCATGACTTCCCAGCATATGAGACAGTGTTTGGGTGGAGTACTAAGGGTTATAACACATGTCATGTATGTTTTGAAGATACTGTGAGTCAAAGATTGCGTAGTAAAATATGTTACACTGGCCATCGTCGATTCCTACATGATAATCACTCGTGGCATAAAAATAAGAGTTTCAACGGGAAGTTTGAAAGTGAAGGTCCGCCATGAACCTTTAGTGGTAGTCAGATTTTAACTCAGTTAGATGCGCTGCCTGAAGTGACCTTTGGTAAAGATCATGAGGTAACCGGCAAAAGAAGATGGTCAATTGGTGATATGAATTGGGCTAAAAAGTTAATTTTCTTTGAGTTAGAGTATTGGTTAGACTTGAAATTGAGGCATAATCTGGATATTGTGCACATCGAAAAGAACTTTTGTGATGCTTTGGTTGGCACATTGTTGAGTATAGAAAAAAAGTTGAAGGACACGATCAAAGCTTGATTATACTTGCAAGATATGGGTATAAAGAGTGAATTACATCTGAAGAAGATTGGGGACAGAGTCAGTAAGCCACATGCAAGTTACACATTCACTTTGGAAGAAAGACGTGAATTTTGTCGGTTTTTAAAATCTGTGAAGTTCCCCGATGGTTATGCTGCAAATATCTCAAGGAATGTGAATGTGAATGATGGAAAGTTACATGGCTTGAAGACACATGACTGTCATGTCCTTTTGCAAAGATTACTTTCAATCGCCATAAGGAAGTTTTTGTCAAAGGATTATGTGGCACAATTGTTGAGCTATGTGACTTTTTCAAAAAACTCACTTTAAGAACTTTACATATTGCAGACTTGAAAAAAATGGAGGAGGACATAGTATTTATTTTGTACAAGACGGAAAGAATATTTTCTCCGGTATTTTTTGACATTATGGTTCACTTAGCAGTTCATTTACCCCGTCAGGCCATATTAGCTGGACCTGTTTCATCACGATAGATGTACACATTTGAAAGGTATTTGGTAACACTCAAGAAGTATGTTTGCAATATGGAAAGACCAGAGGGATCTATTGTAGAGGGATATGTTGTCAATGAAACATTAACTTTCTCATCTTTGTACATGAGCCAAATTGAATCAAGATTTACTAGATCGGAATGTAATAAAGATGCTACTCAACCCATTTTATTCACCTTAAGTGTTTTCAATTAACAAGTAAGAGTGATGAGCAGCCAACGAAATCATAAATTGCCTCTTGCTTTACATAAGAAATTACATTGGTATGTTCTCAATAATTGCAAGGAAGTCGACCGATATAGAAAGTAAGATTTCAAATTATATTCTATTTTTTTTGTAATTTTGATTGAGTTCATAATAGTTATATATCTTTATGTGCAGTGAACATTTGCAAATTCTTTTGTCAAGAAATCCTTCTTCCTGTATTCTACAATGTCACGAGGAGCAATTTTTGCAGTGGTTTAGGGACAAAATAATTAGGCTAAGAAATCAAAAAAATCCGGAGGCTATAGATGAACTATACTCTTTATCATTAGGACCTGATGTTGAAGTTGAACTATATGATGCTTGTATTGTTAATGGTGTTCGATACCATACACTATCTCGTGATACTCATCGGACTACTCAAAATAGTGGGGTTAGTGTACCATCATTCGACGAAGGCGATAACTTAGATTTTTTTGGAGTTTTGAAGGATGTTGTTTTAATTTTTTACACGTTTGGATATAAGGTACATTTATTTTGGTGTGATTGGTTCCAGTGTAACCCCAAAAAGAAATCAGTCGTGCAAGAATTCGGTTTGACATGTATTGACACGTCTAAGACATGATATGAGGATGATCCATTCATTTTGGCAACTGAGGCAAGACAAGTTTATTACTTGGATGATATAAAACATGAAAAAAGATGGAAAGTTGTGCAAAAGGTGCAGCATCGAGAGATATATGAAATAACCGAGAAGGAAGACAAAAATAGCGAGGAACATGAATTTGAAAATTCATACAACAATGAGCTTAATCAAGAGATTTCATCAGATGAGATAAGTTTAAGTGTTCATGAAGATTTAGAAATTTCAGATCTTTGCAGACTAAACATTCAACCTCAGTATATAGAATTGTTGGATACACAAGCAAGTTTCTCTGAGAACATGCATAATTTTATTAATAATGAATACGAAGACACTCAGTTAGATAGTGAAGGAGAAGAACAAATGTCTGATGATGGTACTAACTAATGGTATGAACTATCAACTTTTATTTTACTCCATTTTATAAACTTCTTATAAAAAAATAATAGAAATCCAATAGACATGTTTGGTTTCCTTTCTTTGAATTATTTTATCATTTGCTTTATCTCTAACTTTATTTCATTCCTTTATTATTGTCAATTGTCAATATTATTAATTATTATGTCAAACCTGATATTTACATTTTTTGATTGTGTTTACTAATTTTTTTTTAGTCATTCGCTAGTAGTTGTTTGCACCCTCTAGCCACTCTCTACTATAGTAACTCCTTCGAGTTCTTCTTATAGTAAGAATTTTAAATAGATTAATATTATTCCTAATTTGTTAATAAAGTTCATAAATAATATTATTTATATTATCTGTTTAACCATACTCCTAAAAGGATTGAGGAGCAACCCGTTATTGATTGAGCTACTTCTGACATTTCGATGAAGGAGGGTACATCCGATGGTTTGTTTAATTTTTTAACTTGTTTAATATTATCATTATTTAATAATTATGTTGAACAGTAATCTAACACATTTTTTATTGTTGCAGCTTCTATGCAGAGGCAGTATCAAGATATGAGAGCCGCATATGGTGACAAACTAAGACGTTATATAGAGGAGATGGGAAGGATACCAATCACAAATCTGATGGCCGCAAATCTGATGGCCATTTTACAGGGCAGCATTCATCATCCTTTATGACAGAGCTCGGTGTAGCAATGAAGAAGTTTGCACTGCTACAAGTTGCTGATTAGAGGCACATTACAGAGGAAAAGAAGAGGCCCATATTTGATCGGTTGTTGATTAGTATAATTAACTATCTTTTTTGTTGGTTTACTTTTCTTTTAATATATTAAATGTTAACATATATATTTTTTGTAAGCTATGTTTACTGTAGACTTTGATACAGGACTAGAGTCAGTTGAAAGAGACCGATAGGCTGATCGCTCGATACAAAGACAACCGCCAGAAGATGCACAAACACTACAAAAGTCTTGCAGCCCTACCTTGGGAGAAGCGATTGCAACATATGTCTCATGATTTCTATGAAACTCAGGCGGATTGGGAGTATATGTACACATTATTCGAGTTAGAGGAGATTAAGGTAAATTTAATTATAAGTTTTAACTAATTTATTTAATGAAATCTTATATTTATTAATTTAATCTTATGATGTTTACTGCTTTAACTTATTTTTGCAGAAATGGTCAGCGATGAACTCCGCAAATCGAGCAAAGTTGCCTTATAATCATCGTGGAGGTTCAAAGTCCTTTCTGCAGTACAATTACGATGGTGTAAGTATATAAATCTTAAGTTTCATTTAAATAATTACTTTATTTGTTGAGTAACATATGACATATGTTATTTTTAGACCGATGGAACTAGTAGAAAAGATCGGATTACCATTTTTAATGAAACTCACTACAACACTACGAAAGGGTTGGGTAAGAGATAGAGCTCAGAGCGCATATGTAAGTAATTCATTCATTTATTTGTTTCTTTTCAATTTATTTGAAACTAAATATATATATGTTGACATTTATTAATTTTAGGATGAGATGGTGCGACTTCGAGAGGAGCACCGACAGTTACAGGCTCACATTGATACCGGGGATGATGCTCACACCTTAGACGATGTACAGATTGCAGACAGAGTGTGTGATCAGGTCCTCGGTACAGGTTTGAGGTACGCACGTGGGCTTGAAAATGAGCCCAAACCTCTCAGGTCGACTACTTCTGATGCTACATCATCTAGACCGACCAATGCAGTGCTTAAAGATCAGCTCCATATGATACAGGATGAGCTAACAGACACGAGGACTAAGCTAGCAGACACTAGGACTGAGCTATTTGTTTGTAAAGACAAACTTAATCTTATTGAGTCATAACAAGTCATGATTCTCCAGTATCTTGATAAGGTGTCTCCCGATACATCGCAAGCGATACAGTCGCTGAGCCAGCAGTAGCCATCCTCCTCAGCTCCACCCCGGTCTCCACCACCTTAGACTTAGATATGTGTAAGTATTTCATAACTTTTTTTAATGGATTAATTGTTATATCAATATTATTCATATAAGTAGTTGCTGTTGTTTTGATATATACAATTATGTTTAATATATAGTGTTGATTTATTTCTAATTACATCTTTAGTTTGTTATTATACAGTTATGACTGGATCGAGAAATGGAGATTCTTATTTTGATTTACATTTAGGTGTATTAGACTTATGTCTAATTTGTATATGAAGATATTTTACTTTGAATGTTGACTTTTAGAGTGGTTTGTTTAATGATGCATTTGTATGATTTGTGTATATGATGCTTTCTTTAATATACGATGAGTTTTTTAATGAAATGTGTTTTAGACATTGTTGGAATGATAAATGTCTTGTGAATAGTTGTGAATGGTTGTTGGATATGTTGTGGTTATTGTTGAATATTTATGAATGGTTGTGATAAACAGATTGTGGATATATTGTTTAAAACAGGATAAAAATTCAAAATGAACAAAATATTTAAAAAAAAATCAAATTTTAGCGACAATTTTCCACAATTCTTCGCTAAATTTTTCTGAATTTTTTTAAAAATCGTATTAATTTAGCGACGAATATAATAATTCATCGCTAATAATTAACTTTGCGACGAATTTCCAACATTCACCGCTAAAGTTTTTTGATTTGTTTTTTTAAAATTGTATTAATTTAGCGACGAATATAAAATGCGTCGCTAAATTTAGCGACGAAATTTGACATTTCATCGCTAAAATCAAAACTTTCGCTATGAAATTTGAAATTTCATTGCTAAAATATTTTAATAAAATATTATTAATTTAGCGACGGAGTGTAGTTTTTCATCACTAAATCTTAAATATTTTTTTTTATATTTTAGCGATGAAAATTCTTACATATGTCATCGCTAAATAAATATTTAGCGATGTAGTTGCGATGAAAATTTGCGTCGCTAAAATTTGCGACGTAATCCAAATATTCATTGCCAAATTTTTTTACGACAGTTTATTGCGGTGACTTTAGCGACGAAAATATTTAGTCGCTAATATATATTAGCGACGAAAACGTGATCATTAGCGACGATATTTTTTATCGCTAAAATAAAATTTTCTTGTAGTGATTGTTAATAATAGGTTTTTATTAATATTTTGTGTGTGATAGGAATTTGGGAATCAAAATATTGAAAATAAGCCAAAATAAAGTTGAAACAAGAATTCTTAGGCATAATTTTTTTATCAAAAGCCCTATTGACTAATTCTTTGGCTTATTGGAAAGATAAGAGATATATCTACAATTTTTATGTTGCCAACTTATCTCAATTCAATTGATTTCAAAGAGAAAAATTCAGTTAAAGAGTTAAACGTGCACTGAAACTTTCAGATATGGCAGTTTTAGTATTTTTGGTATAACTCTCTCCAAAAATGTGATATTGATCTGATTGAAGTGGTTACAGAAAGCTAACATATAGGGATACAATTGTTATGAAGATACCAAAAGCCAATTCATCAAAAATTAGTTGAAAAATGATGAATAGTATTAGAGTGCCGAACTGGAGAAAAAGAAAACAGTAGCAACGGTGCGTAGGTGCCCTATTTTGGCGCCTAAGCACCGTACTTACTATCCTTTTTAGTGCTTAGGCACCATCCGTGTAAGAAAACTGATCCCTTTGCTTGGAATGACAAATTATTTACACATTTCGGCACATATTTGTAATTTGTATACACTAAATATATATAATACATCATACAACACACTTTATACACTTTACAACAAACACACAACACACCTTAAACACTTTACACCAAACGCACAACACACATTCCACACTTTACACCAAACGCACAACACACATTCCACACTTTACACCAAACACACAACATACCTTAGACACTTTACAACAAATCACAATACCATCTCACATTTTATAAAGAGGAAATTAGTTCATGATGAAAATAAAAAGAAAGTTAACAATATTCATGAACATAATTAAAAAAAAAAAAGAAAGAGAAAAATAAAAATGGAACTTGGAAGTAGGATGAGTTTCTTCCCTTGTAAATGTCTTCTTCTCAAATTTTGAAAGAAATCTCTCATCTTCTTCTTCCCTTCTTCTCATCTTCTTCTTGTTTCTTGGCTTTTTTTCACTATTCTCATCTTCTTTCTTGTTTCTTGGAGGCTCTTGGATCTTGAAAATCAGATGAGAGATACCCTAAAGAGGAAAAAATGATGATTTTGCTCTTAATTGTCCGGCCGGCAGCGCCTGTCAAAAACAGTGTCTAAGCCCTGCACTTGCTGCCCAAAATCCGTTCTGTAGCGCCTATAGCCTCTTTCAATCAATTTTTCACCAATTGTTTTTTCCATATTGCACATCACCTAACTCTAGAATTTAAGCATAAGTTAAAATTTAAAATTAGAAAGCAATAAAAATTTACGTAGTTCATCTAATCGAACTATATTATGGGTAATATACGAGAAAATTTTATTATATTGTAATGAGATACAAAACGAGTACAAAAACACACAAATCACTCCGACTCAAAAATTATTTTGCAACACTATTAAAACATGTGTGACAATTGAAATGAAAAAGGTGCATACGCGTACCATCCATGTTCTGTTAATAACGTTCAACATTAGTCAATTAACCCAAAAAACTATGACCATGTATTTTAGAGCTAAATCTTTTCTTTTTTTAATATTTTTGTAGTCACATTTATTATTAGATAAAAAAATTTAATTATCAACAAATAATTAGCTATCAGTTATTAGTAAGTATCAACATTAATAATTAACAATAAAGTAGTTAATTATTATAAAAGTAGATAAATATAATTTTTTTTTAATGAAATTCAAATTCAAAATCTCTCAAAAACTTCAACTTTATCACTTTAATTAGATTTGATTGGTAAAGCACCCTTTTTTTTTTTTTGTCAAACTCATTATTCAAGGTAGTCAATTCAAGCTATCATTAACTACTTTAAGTTCAAACATTGTTATTAAATATACTTTAGCTTAATTTGCAACTTAGTATTGGGCCAAATGTAGTTCGAGTTGGCTATTTTGGTTAAATTTATTTTTAGTCAAAACATATAAAATATCTATTTATAAGATATTAAAATGTTTAGTAAAAAAAAATTAGAATATGAGAATTTATATGCTGGAAAATTAGATATAAGCTCCTTAAAAAGAAAATGGTAATTAAGGAGGCATCATATTACTTAATTATCATTGTATATGACAATATTACCTTTTACTAATTAAATAAAAATATATAAGCTAAAAGGAAATTTTTGCAAATAAATTAGAGTTTTTTTTTCCTTAAAACCTAAAGTCTTATTAAGTTTTTCATAAACTCATCCCACCATCCTCTTGTAAACTAATCAAGATTGGATTCGACATCAATTTTTAAAATTCATTTTGTTATGCATAATAAATCAAGTTCTAATACTTTTTCTTGTTTAATAAATTTTGAAATTAATAAGACCAAAAAAATAATAGTAAAATATTTATAATATTAATATACTCGAGGTAGAGTCACATTTGGTTAAATTAAAATTCATTTGAATTCAATTCTTTTATCAATCAAATGTCTAAATTAAAATAAAACGTTTAAAATCCTTTCAAACTACATAAAAAATTTGCTGCTTACAACGACTCACTTGAATTATGACTTGTTTGAGCTAAGTTAATTTGAGCTAGGAAACTCAAAGAAGGAACAAATTCATTGTACTGCTCAAATTTCCACAACTAACCTTTGAATTATGACTTGTTTAATGAGCTAATGTTTCTATCAGTCAAAGATACAAATATCAACCTTAATTTGATGCCCATTTTCAGAACAAATTATTTGACGCATCGAAGATCTTTGGACATGTAAAACAAAATACCATTTTCTGTGAAATAAAATTAGAATGTCTCCAAGGGGAGCCATAAAAATACTATTGGAGGAGGAGATTAAATTTTAATTAAAAATAATAGCCAAAGAGATTTATATTAAATTTTAAAATTTTATGGAGTTGAGACGGCTCTGTTATTGAATATACCCACCTCTATAACAATTAAAGGAATTTGAATATACCCATTATTTCTAAAATTAATGCTACAGACATCTATAAAATTCTTATTTTTAAAGTATGTTCATATAAAAAATTTATATACAAATCAAATAAAATATCTAGCCAATTTTTTGGAATAGAGGATTATTAATTATTTAAATAAGACTTTTTTGGTAATTTTCTTACTTCTTCCCCTCGTGCATCTAAAGTTGAAGACTATTGACTAAATGTAATCCGTGCTGATATTATTTGCTGCTGATGAACAAAGCTAGGTATACTTACTAATATTCATTGTTTTATTTAACGAGCATGCATGTAATAATAGTCAAAAATGAAAAACTATGTTTGGACTTTTCTTCTAAATAAAAAATAAAAAATAAAAAATTGCAGTGTATATATTCTCTAAAAATTACGGCATTAGACTTTTCTGTCTTTTGTTAAATTTAGACAATATTGACAAAGAAAACTGCCATTTTAAATAGTTTTCAACATTTGATCTTATGTTATAATTTGATACTCCATTTTATACTGAAAAGGTGTAGAAGGTCATTAAAGGCAAAATCCGATGGATCATCTAATATTCTTAAAGAAATAAAGCTTATGTCTCTTCCATTTCATATATACACGTTAAATATATATATATTTGAAAAAAATATTCTATACACTTAACATATATTTGTGATACGAATTTGTAATATGAAATACAAATAAGAAACTGAATCGAAATAGGGAACCCGAATTAAGTTTTTGAATATTCATATTTAATTTCAATTTGAGATAGACATATTTTGAACGAGAATAATTTTAAAATAATTTTCAGTCCAACGAATGCTTGTAGTCAAAAAATTGAGTTGCAGCCATGCAAACTGAAAATTCTTGGTCATCTCTTCACTATAAATGGAGGTGTTATCCCATCTACACTTCTTCACTAAGTGAAAATCAAATAACTCTTCCGCTATCATAGAATTAATTTCTGTCTTAGAACTAAATACAGAATGGCTCCAGCACTTGTCGAAAATGCTGTAAACAGTCACAAGGAAATTGTTCGCCCTGTTGCCAACTTCTTCCCCAGCTTATGGGGTGACCAGTTCATCAAATACACATCTGATACTCAGGTTTTTCTTTTTTTTAAAAAAAAAATTCTTCCTACATATTGTATATATAGTTTGCCAATCACATGTGGGTCTTAGAATGAATTTTTGAATTTCTAATTTTTAGTAGTGTATTTCATGTAGGAACATACTACTATGAAAACATTGTTATTACTGTACGTACCTGTTAGAAATAAAGCACAACAATTACGAACATAAAATAAAAAATGGCCCGTTGATCGTAAACCTAGAACTTTAAACACATACCATAACACTATTACACACTATTTTAGAACTCGTTGCACCACGAATACTGTGTCTTTTGCTCGCATCATGTAACAATATTGCTCTAACTTCCTAAGAATACAAATGAGCATAATGCTCGCCAAATATCATATCAAAACACTAATTAAGTATACGTATAATTGGAAAAAATTGTAACATATAATGGTCAACGATCATATGTGTCTATCTCTTTCACAAAGCACGACAAAGATAACAATCATGTTTCACTTGTTGACAGGTGATACAAGAATATACCAAGGCTATTGAAGTGTTTAAGAATGAAGATGATCAAAAAAACGAAACCCTTCTTAGGTTTGCCAAATTAGACTATAATTTATTGCAGATGCTTCACAAAGAAGAGCTCCATGAAGTCTAAAGGTAACGTCGTTAAGATATGTCACGTAAAATATACACTTGTCGCACATATGTACGTGTTTAAATCCGAATTAATGCAGGTGGTGGAAAGAATTGGACCTTGTGTCTAAGCTTCCATATGCTAGAGATAGAGTGGTGGAGTGTTTCTTTTGGGCCATGGGAGTGTATCACGAACCTCAGTACTCTCGAGCTCGAGTCATGCTCACTAAAACCATTGCTATGACATCCATAATCGACGATACGTATGATGCCTATGGTGTAATAGAAGAACTCGATATTTTTACAGAGGCCATTGAAAGGTAAAAAGAACCCAAAAAAAATATATATATATATAGCTCATTTATTTGTTGCCAAGTTACTTAATCTATTGTTTGGTTTCTTTAGGTGGGATATTAGCCAGATTGATCGACTCCCAGATTACATCAAACCATTTATGAAGCTCTTTTGGAACTCTATGTGCAATTTGAGGAAGAATTAGCAAATGAAGGAAGATCCTACGCTGTATACTATGCAAAAGAAGCAGTATGATTTTAAGTTCTTTTTTCGCTTCATTTCCTCTTGATTTCTTGTGCTTAATCTCTTTATTTTTTTATCTGCTTAAAATTGTATTGGCTTTTCAAAACTGAGACTAAATTTCTCATGCATGTATATGAATGAATATATAGCTTAAGGAATTGGTGAGGTATGCATGTACAAATTTTACGTCGTAAATACAAAGTTTATCTAATTAACTTGGTGTGCCTATAAGCAAAATATAAATCATTAGATGAAATGTACTATAGTTTAGAGTGAATTTTGCAAATGGGATTATTAGTTTGATTGGATTTCTCTAAGTTTTTATCTGTTGTTGACATTTTCAGGTTGAGAAGGAAAGGGGCCAAATTGCTACTGGCATTGAATGCTACATGATGGAAAATGGAGTGACTAAGGAAGAGGCAGTGAATAAGTTTTTTGAGATAGCTACAAATGCATGGAAGGATATCAATGAGGAGTGCCTTAGGCCATCTTCCTACTCGAGGGATGTCCTAATGCGAATCCTTAATCTTGAAAGAATAATAGATGTCACGTACAAGAACAACGAAGATGGATACACTGAGCCGGAAAAGGTTTTGAAGCCCCACATCATTGCGTTCTTCGGGGATCCCATCAAGATTCAGCCGTTTCATTTCAATTCATATTAATAAGTCCATATTATAAAAAACACATTAATCGTGTTTGTTTTATACGGAAACAATGGGATTACCTAGTATATTTTTGTCTTTATACACATTAATTTCCAATAAATCTATTTGAATTTTATGTTTCAATTTAATATTTTTTTATCTCATATTTTATTTTATAAATGTACATTAAGTGTGCATGATTTATATCAAATATATATTTAATAATTACGATAGAAAAAATATAAAATGGATCACTAAAATAAAATAAAAAACTTGAATCGAGAATTCTTTCTTGCCAAACTTCTTACCAAGAATCAAGAGCTATACATGTCCCTCACATCAGTCAAAAAACTAAACCTAGAAATGGCTGCATAATGCTGACAGTTGTTTAAAAGTCTTCAGGTGTAGTAGTATTCATAGGATAACAAAAAAAATTCTTAGGATTGTCTTTGTGTACTTTTCAGCCAGTCATTTAATCTAGTTTTGCTTTGCTATTATTCTTCGATATCTTAGTCCTCTTAATATCAAAGTTCAATGCATCTGCTTTTTAACAACATAAATCACTAATTTAATATTATAGTTAGAATGGTGATCTTTTCAGATATGCATACATCATTTAGTCCACCTTTGACCTATTTAGATATTTGTGTGACTAATCTCCTATTTCAAACTCTCATCTATCTTAGATATCTTTCTCCCAATATTATAATTTCTGGATACCTAGTTTTAAATGTGAGGTAAAAAAATAAAAATTTGGTATAATTTTATAATATTATACTACAAAAATTAATGGTGTCACTATAATAATTTAAATGAGATGGTAGTTTTAGATAATAAAAAAATTATATAAAAAATATGAATGTCCCAAAAACAAAATTCATAAATTCAGAACAAAGGAAATATATAGAATTATAAATAACAAGAATCTGAAAAATTCAATCGATAATTTATATTATTGATGAGGCATGATACCAGCAACACAGAATTCACTAAGATAACTCAAAATCGGACAGTTTATTCTGATAAGCTTTATGGGTCCATGTGGTCCACGAACCACTCAATACTAAATAATAATTATTGTATAAAAATCTATAAATATTCCATCTTATCATTTTCTGGAGGTAGGTAATTCATTTGCATTTTTATATATTTAAGTCATTTGCTCTTATATTATTTTTACTTTTTTAAATGATTCTGATTTGAGCATTGGAGGTGTCTTTAGCAGTGACAATCCCAACTTCCTTAACGACTCACAATGATGCAATACAGACAGTAAAAATTAAAAAACCAACTATTATACTCTTTGAAAAAAAATCTACCAAACAACCAACAACAATTCTTCTTTTCCACTAAAAAACAAAAAACACCAAAAGCTAAAAATTCAGCCAGAATAGATTCAATTTGTGGCTAAACAACCAACCAGAATTATTTTTTTATTTTTTTATAACTAAATAAATGAAAAACACCAGAAGTTGAGATTCGATAAAAATAGGTTCAATTGCAATTAAACAGAGCTCTTTCTGGATATAGTACAGATGGGAGATGCCCAGCATACCATCCTTGCTATTGAAATTTGAAGCCAAAATTGAGTGTAGTTCTCTCTCTCTCTCTCTCTCTCTCTCTCTCTCTCTCTCTCTCTCTCTCTCTCTCTCTCTCTCTGTATATATATATATATATATCCTATCTAAATGGATATAAGATATACAGAATATTAATAAATTAATCGAATCGAACTAAAATTGAAAAATTGGTACATATCGAAATCAAATCCAAAAAATTATTTTTGTATGTGATTTTTATTTTCACGAAAATTTGATATTCACTTTAGTTTCAGTTTTTTATTTCACTTTTTTCGAACAACCCCAAATACCGAATTATTATATTTACATATTTATATTTTTAATTAATACATATATATTTATTATTTATTTTTATACTTTTTTTTAATCACCAAAAATAAAAAATAAAATTAAAAATACAACTATGATTTTAATATTTATTTTTAATTATTTTTTTATTTTTTTTTAAAATTAGTTAATCGAATTACCGAATTAAAATACCAAAAAAATTCTGTAATAATCGAACCAACTGATTAATTCAATTTTAGTATATTGTTTTGGCATATCAAATTTTCAATTATTAATATTTTAATTTAATTTTATTCAATTTTATGAATGATCACTTGAAATGTGGTCCAAATTCCTGTATTATTCTGTGTTGGATGTGGAAGCTGTGTCATTTTCATGATATGGCTTATCACCCTACAGTATTTTCTCTTTAATTGCCATGCAATGGGGCAAGCAGGTCTTTTTCCTTCTAGAGATGGAGAGGTGAGGTAAAAAACAATCTCTCATGTGCCGGATTGTGGGCAAGGGCAATTTTGTCATACTAAATCAGTCGAGAGATATATCCTCGTCCCTGACCAGATATTGTTTGGTACTGTATTATAAGCTACTGTTGGAATTTTATTCTTTCAAAGTTATATCTTTCATAAAACCGGGCTCACGAAATTAGAATTGGAATTGTTTTATGACCATATATTTTTTTTTAATTACCCCAACAGTACCACTGCTCCACCAAAAATATGTATAAGTTATATTTTGTTAAATGAACCAGAGGCCGTAGTTCGACTAGTGTGGCTCATAACTTGTCGTAGAGAGGTTAAGTCCCTACATTTTCCTCCCTTTATTAGTGACCAATTAGTACTTCTATTATGAAAAAATAATAATTTGACAAATATATGTGTGAGATTTTATTAATTTGGACATATTTTTTTATTATAAATTTAATTATATTATTTATTTCATTGCAACAAATGAATTCGTGTGTAGAATAATAACTCGAATTGATTAATCCTGATAGACCATGAACCCAAACTAAACTCAAGAAGTGAGCCTAAGAGCTTCTTTTAAATTATGAATTAGAACAAAGACAAGATTGAGATAGACAAAGTTCATGAGTCCATCAATATAATATACAAATTGAACTATAAAACTTAAATTAAGTTCATTGAGGTCATAAGGCCCAAACACACGAAAATACTTATATCAACACTATATATACCCTCAATTTTTATTAATCAAAAGTAAGCGATTAATTACGCATTTATATCATTTCAAAATTTTTGGCTTGTATCTATTTACTCTGGAACTAACTTGAGTATTGGAGAATTTTTATCGGATCAATCCTGAGTACCCCTAACGACTTTTTATGACTCAGATAATGATCCATTTTGCAGTTAACTTTCAACTAGGGGTTTTGGGAAGTCTGTACTGACTCCCCATGTACACAATCCTCCCACCTCCTAGGGACTTATGTTGGGGAGAGATTCATTCCACATTGAATGAACACACGGGTGGCCTGTGACTTATAAGCAAGAGATCAATCTCTCTCTCCCAAGAGACACCTTTTTTAAAACAAAATCGTGAAAATTTGACCAAAATATACAATACCTCTTGGGCTTGGGTAGATTTTTGTCCTCTCAATATCATATCAAATCCATAACTATAAACTAGGAATGTAGATTAATCATCCCCTACTTTTTTAAATTTAAAAATAAAAAACTACAAAATAGATGACAAAATGTATATGAGCTGACAAAATATATACGAGCAATTCATAGCTGTGAATAAATACGGCCACTGAAGCTTATAATCACTATTAATACTATTTCAACTTCTTGGCATTAAGTCAAACACCTAACTCTGTGTAATAGTCGCAAACCTTTCATTCATCACTCTCCAAGTTTTACCCAAGAGAACAATTGCACTCCACTTGTGAATGGAAAAGTCTTTAAGCTTAAAAGAATGTTATTTAGTGTGGGAATATTTGAAAAATGAAGCTAACTTTATTATTTTATTGAGAAAGTTATAAAAGTCTCCTTATGATGCATCGCTAATTTTAGTTAGCCTTGAGTGGTCCACATGCGCAAGTTACAGTGGTCGCATGCAAAGATCGCATTGAGCCCTCTAATGCCATCTCCAATCGAGCATTAAATTGGCATAAAAATGCTACTTTGAAGCAGAAATCCTTCTCCAATAGGATGCTAAATCTTGTGTTGTTTTGTTTTGGTTGTGTGAACAGTGATGCTTCTACGCAATCTTATTTTTCTTTTTTTGTTAAAATAAATTTTATAGTAGTTTGTTATGTTTAAATTTAGTTTAAAAATTCATATTTTACCCCAATTTTATATTGTTCAAAAAAATTATTTCCTTTTTATATCTTATGTGTACATGAATATTTTTAATATAATTTTATTATTTAAGTTATATTATTATTATTATTATTTATATTAGACATTCATATGATCTAAAGTTTATTCCTAGTAATATGTCATAAAAATATAAAAAATTAAAAACAAGACAATCAAATATATTGCAGAAAATTACATAAAATTTGTATGAACTCACATCACTTAAATTTTAAATAACTTTAATATCAATACAAAATAGAACATTACTGTCATTTTAATTATATTATATTAATTAAATATATATATTTTTAACTAAATGTAAATATATAAATTGAATATGTAATTGTATTAATATGTTAATAAAAATATGAATAGATATTTAATAAAATAAAATAATTATTGTATACGAAATAACAAGAAATATGTTGAGAATTTTTTTTAAAGTAAATAAAATGAACTTTGAATTTGGTGTAAAGATTGTACTGTTAAAAAATAGAGTTTTTAATTGGAGACGGTGGAAGGCCTTTTAAGGAGATGCGCTTTGATAAATGTCAATTCATGTTGATTTCTTTTCAATTTACTAAATCGGACAAGTTCCACTTCCTAATATGCTCTCATGTTTCTTCAAAAACGTACTGGAGATGTTTGTTTTATGAATAATAAATTGCAAAAGTTTTTTTGGATAATAATTATATATTATTTTGTGAAAGTTTTTTTTGTTATACGTGATGTGCAGTATAGTATTTTTTTATTGTGATATTAGTTATAATATTTATTTTTCTAATTTTAATAATAAATATAATATTAATTATATGTAATTTTTTATTTAGTATAATTAGTAGTGACAAAATATAAGTAATTAAATAATTTCATAAATAAATAAATTAGTGATAATTTGGAAATAAGAAAAATGAAAATAAAAATATTCATTTGTTGTAATTGTGTAATGAATTGGAAATGATTTATACTAAATTACACTAAATTGTTGTAGGTTGGAGATGGGTTGAGAAGGCGACAGAAGTTGATTTTGTTAGGGATGTGTATTTGATTAAAGTTTTGATGGATTTGTATTTGAAATGTGGGATTGTGTATAATGGGCGCAACGTGTTTGACAAAAAGCGTGTGAAAACTATTGTGTCTTGGATTGCGATAATCGTGGGCATTGTTTGTGATGGGTGAATAGATTGTTTGAAGTAGCTTGTAATATGGAAAGACATGTGTTGTCCCACATTGACCAAAAAAAAAAGAGTTTAGTACGCTTTATAAAGAAATGTGGTTCTACAAGTTTAAAATAGAATTTGGGGGGAAAAGTGAAGGGAACGAAATTTATATATATTTATATTTAATATAAATACAATTGGAACTTGGACAATGCGTATTCAAAGAAATAAATAATACTTTATTATTTATTTAATTTTTTTCTTCAAATAATTCAAATTTCCTGGTAAAACTAAAAAGTTGCAACTTTAGGAATTTTCTGAAGAGTACTAAATAGTTATCAATTTATTTTAGAACATTTCCTGGTAAAACTGAAAGGTTGCAACTTTAGAATTTTTCTGAAAAGTTCTGAATAGTTATCAATTTATTTTAGAATATTGCAGTGTTTGAAAATAACGCCTCAAGTCAGAATTTAGAAAATGGTGTAAACTATTTATATATAATCAAGGCCAAAGTTAGAATGAAAAAAATATTTATTTTTTTGTGTTCTTGAGGGAAGTCTTTGAAATTGTTGTTCGCAAACTTGGATGACTTGTTGTATCCTAAAAGTGAATTATCATTCAATATGTTAGGAAATTATAGCGGTGGCAATTGTCACTTTAAAAAAAGTATACTCACGCCTCAAGTTATATCAAATCCATTTTCCTTTCAGTATTTTTCCCTATCATAGATGGTTTCTTGGACTGCAATGGTCAATGGCTATGCGAAAAGTGAGAAATCGAAAAAGGCTTTTGAATTGTTCGCAGAAATGTAGCGTCATAATGCAAAACCAGATAAGTATACATTGGTTAGTCTTTTGGTGGCTTGCTCTGAACTGGGGGCTGTAAATTAGGGGCACTGGATTTATGACTTTACATCAAGCATAGGTTTAAAAACAATACATGGTGTTGTCTTCTGACTAACTTGTATACCATAAGGACCATTATTATACTCCATCAAAGTGCAGAATACGAGCTCAGGGCAAATTGAGGGTTTAAAAATCCATGCCTTCTATCAACTTTGGATAGCCTGCTCAGACGTTACAGTTATATGTTAACTATGTCTGAGAACAGGACCAACTCATTCACCTCTAATTTTCAAATTTCCTGAAAAGAACGAAGGCAAATATATTGTCCATTATAGTGAAAAAATCATTAGCTTTGTAATACTGTATTCTGGTGTAAATTTACAATTACAGAGTCGTTGAATTGACAATCATATACAAGAACTAGATTTATAGATTCCACAGGAATCCATGTAATCTGTTAGTTGTTCAATTAGGTGCAACAGAGGAAAAATGGAGGATGATCATTTAACACTAATTGATATTTTTTTGGATTGTAGTCCAATCTGTGTATAAGTAGACAACTTTTAGCATAAAGTCGCAGTTTCCTATTAACAACAATATCTCTTAGATTACACATGCTAGTACTCATCAAGATAATCGACTAAGCACCTCAAGATAAACTGTGGTAGAGTCCAGATAATATTGGTAGTAACTCTTTGATCACTTGAGCAATATTTACACCTAGTACAAGCAGGGAAAAACTTCTTTAAAATATTTATCTGATGGAAGGCTAGGTTGAATAAAAAAATTATGGAAAATGCACTATGTCAAACTGTCCAATGACTGGAAGAGGCATACGTACAGATAGGACAACTTTTATTGTCTTTTAATAGATAGGATAATATTTGTTCAATAATATAGAAACACGCGAATGTTTCGTATAGACAACTAACCCAAACCGAGAAAAAAATGTTACACAGGAAGACATAGAAATAGCACCAACCTTTGGGAACTCAAGAGACACTACTTCATTAGCTAAAGTCAAACTCATAAATATAAACTACCACTATAATAATTTGACCAAGTAATCATTGTTCTTGGATTAGAAATTGATGTGAGCAAACAGTGTCTTTTTAAAAAATGCACACACATATATTTCAAATGGAAATTCCATTTCTGAAGGCATTTTGTGTAAATCATGTTTTTCCATCAATAATTTTGCTTTTAGATTTATTTGTCACCAATTTTTATCTCTAATCCACCAATTATTATGTTGCTAAATCCTTCTTTATTCCATCTCAAAATTTGTTTGTGGGGCTCTATATGCAAGTAAACTAGGAGAAAATCATATATTATGTTTTTCAATAATTAATGTTATTGTGAATGGTTGAGTAAATATTAATTGATCATGGATAGCCAATAGTAGACCTGACCACGGTTTAAAAACTGCCGGTTATGGTTCGGAACTGCTGGTTCCATAGTTCAAGAAAATTTCGACCTTTAATCTTAACCGTCAAGGCCGGTTACGGTCTAAGTTCCAGAACCGCCAATCCGGTTCTGATTACGATTTCGGTTAACCGTCAGTTCTGGTTCTAGTTCCAACCTTTGATTTTTATTTTATTTTTTTACCTTTTATTTTGAAAATTTGTAATTTTTTAACTAACTATTGGTTTGAAATTTTAAACACATATTTGAAAGAAAAATTTTGAACTTAATGAATGTTTAACTTAAATTTTAAAAAAAAAAATTATTATCTAAAATTTAAAGTATCAAATATTCTAATTATAATAAATATATAAAAAAAAGATGTTCAACTTGAAATCTTAAAGTTTAAACTTAAACTTCAATAAAAAAAAATTGTACTTAAATTTTAAAAAAAAAATCAGCAAAAATTTAAATTATATAATTAAAAACTATTTTAAAAATAAAAATGGGCTTGAACTTAAATTTAAGTTGCCTACGTATCCTCTTAGAGTATAGAGGAAACAAAGTTCACATAGTTCTCTTACCTTTTAATCCTTCTTATCTTAGGGAGTGGCGTAATTCAATCACTCCCACCTGTTCCCGTCGTTGTTTCATCTGTGTCCTCCTCTTGATCTTCCTCTGAATCCGGCTGACCTTGTCTTCGTATTAAGGCCTTGATCCAATCATCAAGATATGCTTGGACTTCTAAATTCTCGGGAGACAACGTTGAGCGTTTCTCATTCAATATATTGCCTCCCGTACTGAAAACTTGTTCCATTGCAATGGTTGAAGCAGGTGAAGCAAGTATCTCCTTCGCTATCACGGAAAAAATTGGATACATTTGCTCCTTTTGCAACTACCATCACAAAATATCAAACTTTCCATCATCATCTGTCTCATTAAACTCAAATGAAACATTAAAATAACTCTTTTACATGATGTATTAGTGTGGTTCGTGGAACACCTTTAGTCGCCGGATTATATATTGTTTGAATTAATTCATTAAATAAGAATTTATTTGCAAAACTAAAACTAAGATGTTCAACAGAAATAAATCTAGCTAATTTTTTTTTACATCTAACATCATTATATTTAAATAAAGAAAGATCGTTACCTCCACCGGCGCCGTAAGATGCGAATGATGGCATTTGAGTTTGGGTACGATTAATACCAAATTCTACTGGATGCTACTTCTCCACATATCTTTTCAAGGATCCATAACCGCCTCTGGATTGAAATTTGTAAGATTGCGAACAACATTTACACTTTGCTCGCATCTCTCCATTTGGAAATGTCATTTTATCAAAATATTTTGTAAAAATAGAAGATTTGAGAGATGGAATAGATCGAGTATGAGCATCACTCATTATTTTTTGAGTAGTATACAAGTGAGTTTGCTCTTCATCACTTAACTCAACTTCACAATCGATGTTGAACCTTGGTTGCTCGTCGGTTGCGGGCATCTTTCCCTTATCTCTATTGCTTGAACTGGCCATTTTTTGATAAATGATAAAAATTTAGTATATAGAATTGAATAAAAAATAATTAAAGATGAAATAAATAAAATATGAAAAAAAATTAATGAAAGAATTAAAATAATATAGAATTGAGAATGAATAATTAAGAATAAAGATTAGAGAATTGAGAGTTGAGAATTAGATATTTGAGAGTTGAGAGTTGAAGTATGGAAAAAATGAAGAATTGATGGGTATTTATAGAAGAAAAATTAAAAAAAAATAAAAAAGTCAAATGGTCAAATTTTTGACCGTTTGACTTTGGCAATGGTCAAATTTTTTAACCGTTGCACAGCATAGCCGTTGCCATTGGCAACGACACTTTGATTTTTCTTTTTTTTTTCTTGAACCGCCGAGTCAAGTCAGCCACTGGTCGGGTCCAGTTTGGACTCGGCCCGTGGTCAGGTCTGGCCAATAGCTTACAAGCTTGCAACTATCAAATGAAAAATTTACAAGTTTTTTCGAATCTTGACTTGATCCAACTCAGTATATTGATATATTACAAAATTGTCTTGATAAATAAATCCTTTTTAATTTCTTTATGTGTGTGAAGTCTTATTCTTATTTTGGCATATTTTATTTTTAGGATTTTAGCCCTTAGTTTCCGACTCCAACTACCGTCCATGTATGATCCATACTTTATCAAAGCCAGAAAGTAATTAGCCAAGCAAGTATTCCTATTTTCTTTCTTGGGATTGGGATCTTTGTGGAAAGGTAGGCTCCTGAGCTAGATGAGGATGAAATGAATGCCCTTTAAATTAAAGAAAATGCGGGCATACAACAGAAATGGACTTTTTTTATTTCTTGATGCAATTTCTAGGACAAGTCCAAACCCATTGAATATTTGTATTACAAGTTTACCATTTCCATATAAGATATAGTTGACAACTAGAAGTTGACATAGATTTGTACTATTTTTATGATGAAGCTTTTGAAGGCATAACTTTATGTTAGATCATGACTAATAAGATAATTAGCAAGAGAGAAACAAATTAGCAACTCTGGTATTAATTAAATTACTCATCATGTTGTATTTGTGAAGGTCTGCAATGCCATCCACAGAAACTTAATATTTTTTTCTTGTTTTAAGATGTGTCAGTTGCTAGCTTAAGTTGTTATTTAAAGATTATGGAGCAACTATTAAGGCCAAACAAGATAATACCAAAAAACAAGTTTTACAATCCCACCTAATGTAGCCTAAAAGTCAAGCCTTTGTTATGTTAGATCGAAATGGCCGATGTTGTTGTTTCAATGGCCCTAAAAACACTTTGGATTCTACTAGTTAATGAAAGCAAGTTTTTATTCAGCGTGAATGATCAAGTGGAGGAAGTCCAGAGAGAACTCAACACCATGTATTATTTTTTGAAGGATGCTGATAAAAGACAAGACGGATACAACTCTAAGACAGTAGGCAACTAGATGGCCGAGCTCAAAGATCTAGCTTGCGATGCTGAGGATGTTCTCGAAAAATATGATGCTAAAGTTATATCTAGAAGGAAAGGCAAGAAATTGAAAAAAGTGGTCAAAAGATTTACATGCATTTTTAGCGAGTACTTGAGTGTGCACTAGGTTGGAAAAGAGATTGAGGCTGTTATATCCCATATGGCCAACCTCACCAAATAGCTAGAAAATATTGTTAAAGCAGACAGCTCAACAATTTCTACAGGTAATAATCATCAGAAGTGGTTGAGGCAAACATATGCTCATCAGGTCGAAGAACATTTTGTTAGCATGGAGGAAGACATTGATCGCCTAGTCTCACTTGCGGTGGATGGTGGCAGAGCGAATTGAGTGATCCATATGGGGAATGGGTGGTGTCGAAAATACCACTCTTGCAAGATTAATTTACCAGCATAAGGACGTGCAGAGCACTTTCAAAACTCGTGCTTAGGTTTGTCTAACACAAAAATTTGCAATCAGGACTGTTTTACAACATATATTGAAACGACTTCATTCTTTTAAAATAGAGAAAAAAAAACTCACAATGATACAACAGATGGATAAAAATAAATTGGTAGTGCTACTTCACAATATCCAAATCAGGAAACTCTATCTGGTTGTCAATGATAATATCTGGATAGTTGACTACTGGGATATCTTATGTCCTACTTTTCCTCCGAATGTACAGGCTAGTTGTAAAGTTTTGCTTACAACTCGAAATGAAAATATTGCTGCCCAAGAATGTGTTTACAAACTCGAATATCTGACTGAAGATCAATGTGTCAACAAAAATGGGCACCAAGCATTTTTAGTAAAAAACAAAACGTGTTTAACATAGGTAATTATCAATTAAGGTGACTAATTTCTTGCCTAAATTCCACCAACCATATTTTTGAAGCCTATATAATCCCTTTAGCTCTTATTTGTAGAGCATCTCAAAATTAGAGAATTGGAGAGAGTTTGAAAGAAAAGCTTAAGAGAAAGCTTGTGAAAGAATTTTGTAAATAAATATTCTTGTGTGGGTTGTGAGCTGTAAGTATTGTAAATACTTTGTATATTTTCTCTCAATAATAAAATAATTTGTAGCAGGTCTGGAGATGTAGGCACAATTGGCCAAATTCCGTTATCAAATTTGTGTGTGTTATTTTCGTTGTTATTTTGCATTCTCACTAATCTAATTTATCTAAAATTCTATAATTTCCTAACAACTGGTATCAGAGCTAGATTTTATGTTAAATTCTATCAAATTTTATCGGTAGTATTGATTTGTCGATGGAGGTGTTTTAATATACGGTGGTTTGCAGAAATAGTTAAAAATGATCCGGAGGAAGTCAGATCCAAGTGGGAGTGATGACCATAGATGAAGGGAAGCTGAAACTCAAGAAATTTGATGGCGCAAATTTTAGGTTTTGGAAAATATAGAGAGAGGATTATCTATATCAAATAAGTCTGTATCAACCTCTCTCAGGAAAGAAGCTAGAGACTATGAATAAAGAAGTTCAGAATCTTCTCAATAGACAAGCACTCGGAGTTATTCGATTGACATTATCCCGTAATGTTGCTTTCAACATAACAAGGAAAAAGTTCACGACAGGTCTTATGGCGGCTCTCTCCAGTATATATGAGAAGCCATTGGCCTCAAACAAAGTTCACTTGATGAAGCATTTGTTCAATTTGCGGATGATGGAAGGCGTATCGATAGCTCAACATCTCAATGAACTTAACACAATCACAACCCAATTGAGTTTAGTTGGAATTGAATTCGATGAACAAGTACGAGCATTGATACTTTTGTCTTTTCTACTAGAAAGTTGAAATGCTACTGTCACGGTTGTGAGTAGCTAGTCGGGAAGCAATAAGTTGAAATTTAACAATATTCATGATCTGGTTCTTAGTGAAGAGATTCGATGGAGAGAGTCGGGTGAATTATAAACCTCTTTAGTTTTGCATACAGAGTCAAGAAGAAGAAATTCAACCAAAGGAAATGGACGTCACAGATCGAACTACCGAGGTAGATCAAATGACATGAGGTCCAAATCCAGGAATCCCAATAATTTCCATGGCTCGAAAACCATTAAGTGTTGGAATTATTGAAAGACCGGGCACTATAAAAATCAGTGCAAAAATGCCCCGAATGACCAAGAGGCGAAGGCAGAGGCAAATGTTACTTCCACCTCAGGAGGAAATAATGCGTTGATATGCTCTTTAGAGAGTAAGGAAGAGTCTTATGTGTTAGACTCTAGATCATTGTTCCATGCTACTTCGCAGAAAGAATTTTTCGAGACGTATGTCCCTAAAAATCGTGGAAAGGTATATCTTGATGATGACCAACCGTGTGTTATTGTTGCAAAGGTGTAGTAAAGATTAAGTTGAATGGGTCTATTTGAGAGCTGAATGATGTCAGACACATCACTGACCTGAGAAAGAACTTAATCTCAGTAGAGCAGTTGGCTAAAGAAGGCTACACTACGATCTTTCATGATGATGATTGGAAGATTTCAAAAGGCATAACAATGGTTGCTCAAGGCAAGAAGAGTAACATTCTTTACATGATAGCAGGAGCACGCTGTTCGATCGCAGTTGCAACAGGCAATGAAACTCCAAATCTATGGTACCAGAGGCTAAGCCACATGAGTGAAAATGAGATGAAAATTATGCACTCAAAGGGGAAACTTTCAGGTCTACAGTTAGTTGAGATGGACATGTGCGAAGATTACATACTTGGAAAGCAGAAGAGAGCCAACTTTCAAACAAGTGACAGAACCCCAAAGAGGAAAAGGCTAGAGCTCATTCACTCTGATGTTTGGGACCAACAACCGTCTCATCCATTGGTGGGAAACACTACTTCGTAATTTTCATCGATGATCACTCTCGAAAGGTATGAGTTTAGTTTCTAGTTACAAGGGCACTTTAGTCTTTTCAGTGTCCCGATTCAGCAAACCATAGGTAAGAGAAGGAAAGGGATCAAATTACAAGGTCAATAATTTAGCTCAAGGCTAAAGGCTATTATTCCATTTTCTTGATAGCATTGGTCTCAAAAATCATAAGTTGAAGCTTTCATGAAATGAAAAGTTATGGTTGAAAATGAGACTGTTCTGAAGATTAAAAAGCTCTGAACCGACAATGATAGTGAATATGAAAACATGAGAGTTAAGAAGTTTAGCTATGAGTATGAGATCAGAATAGAGAGAACCGTACTGGGTACATCTCAATATAATGGAGTAATTGAGCGTATGAACCGAACGTTGACAGAAAGAGCCAAAAGCATTCATATACAGTTAGGTCTATCGAAGCAGTTCTGGGTAGAAGCATAATTATTTTCTATCCTGGGCTGGGAGCCTACGTGGTTCACTATGATATAGGTGTGAGCTAACAAATACAGAGACCTCAAGATACCATGAAGGTGATATTGTAACTCTCTTTGAGATGCAATTCAGAATGGCAAAACCACAGTTCTTGCACAAAAAAGCCTTACAACTGAGTCTGTAAAGACCAAAAGTCAGATATCCATTCTCTATGTTGGGGTAATAACGCATGGCCCAGATCCTCTTGAACAGAACCTTTTCCATCACGCCAATCCACTGCCACAAATTTCTCACTACATGCCCAGGCAAACATACCACTTTCGTATTGCACTCTTTAGTACATGAATTTACTCTGAAAAGTCAGAAACTTGGAAAACTACATCATCAAGTAAACAAGGAGAACTGTTCAAGACTTCATTTGCATTCAAATATTTCACCTCTCTCTTGAGGCTCAGTATCCAATTATTAGTAGAAGCATGAAGCCTTGAATGTTCATAGATGTCTACACCACATTCTCTCAAGTGTTGCAAAATATCTTCTTTTTGTTTTCAATCCCTTTTGATTGAACAATTATTGATTAAGATGCTCATTTTAATTATGATAATGTGAAGAAGATGCAGTGATGATAATAATAACAATAATTGGCAAGCAAGAAATAGACAACAAAGATATAAAGTTCCTTCTTTGGGATCATACAAAACTTTAAAAGTGGAGTTTTGTACCTTGTGCCAAGGGTGTGCCTTTATTTGTGGGAACCTAAAATCAGTATAGTTTGGATTCATACAGCGAATTTCCTCCCGCATTGGAGTTCCAAGAACCTGGAAGAACAAATTGATAAAATGTAAAACTACGACTATACTACACATTATTCCTGGAGATAATGATGAAATGGTACCTTGATGATTTCCACAAGTTGATCCACAACATTCTCTCCAGGAAATAATGGCTACACATTGCATTATAAAGTCAGACCAAATACGTATGAATGTTAAAAAAAAAAAAAACAGAAAATAAAACAAGCAAGTACTTCAGTGGTGGCGGAAGTGAGAATGCTACCACTCACTTGGCCCAGAAGAAGCTCAGCAATGACGCAACCCCCTGACCAAATATCAATTGAGGTAGTGTATTCCGTTGCACCAAAAATGAGTTCAGGAGCCCGATAAAATCGTGAGCAAATATAAGATATGTTTGCTTCACCTCTCACCTATTTATAAAATTAATACAACATTTAAAGAAAAAAAAAACTCTAATTAGGTTTTCAGAAACAAATGGTAGCAGAAGAAAGAAATACAACTAGCAACGCCACTTCGTTAAACATCAATATGTATGGGAAGAATGAAGCTGGAATTCTCTAGTTATTATCACCAACAAGATCAAACAACAAAATAAGAAGCAGTTTAGGTATGGAAATTAAAAGAGTGGCACTTACTAATACTTTTGCACTTCCAAAATCACATATTTTAACCTGATGAGTTAGAGGATCAACCTACATAGGAAACAGGTGATATCAATAAAAAGACCACCAATCCTCAACTCAATTCATTAGTTCAAATGATTCTCTTAATGCATACCAGGACATTTTGAGGCTTCAAGTCTCTGTGGCACACTCCCGCAACAGAGTGCATGTAAGCCAACCCTTTGAAAATCTACAAGAAATATCATCATTATCATGTAGAGAGAAGACAAATGTACGTCATACATAACTTACAAGGAAACACACCACTTACTTGGTAGGTATAAAGTTTCACGTAAATGAGCCAAACTCATCCTCATCATAGCCGATGAGGATACATTTCTTGGATTTTGGATCAAACTTATTCCTATCTTAATCACTAATATGCACATATGCTACACAATCAAAAAATTTTAGATGTGATAGTTTTACCTCTTTTTCGTTCCATACCTTCTCTGATATTCTGAGCTCTAATGGTATCTACGAGGCACGATAGAGAAATATTTATACTTTGCAAAAAGAGAGTTAAAAGTACAATGTTGTATAGATGCAGATTTTGGAGGTGAAGTCAGTCATAGAAAAAGCACAACCAGTTATATATTCACTATTAAAATTATAGTTATTAGTTGGATGTCGCAGAGGCTGAGTAACTAAAGCCAGTAAAGAGATAATTTGGTTTCAAGGTTTGTTAACTGAATTGGGCTTCAAATAGGAGAAGAATGTTCTACACAGTAATAGTCAGAGTGTGATACACTTGGGGAATAATTCAGCATTTCATTCTAGAACAAAGTATATTAGATTTCGTTATCATTTTATTAGATCTTTATTAGAAGATGAGGTACTAATACTGGAGAAGATCCAAGGAAGTAAGAATCCAACTGATATGTTGACAAAGACGGTGACTATCGAAGAAATGAAGTTGTGTTCAACTTCAGTTGGTCTGGAAGAGTAGGAAGACCAAAAAGATTTGCTACACAGATCGAGGTGTGAAGAAAGATTGAAATCAGTTTTCAAGTGGGAGATTGTCAACAAAAATAGACACCAACTATTTTTGATCAAAAATAAATGGTGTCTAATTTAGGCAATTGTTAATTAAGGTGGCTAATTTCTTGCGTAAATTCTACCAACCCATATTTTTGAAACCTATATAAATCCATTAGCTCTTATTTGTAGAGCATCCCAAAATTAGAAAATTAGATAGAGTTTGAGAGAAAAGTTTAGGACAAAACTTTTGAAAGAATTTTGTGAAGAAAAATTCTTTTGTGGGTTGTGAGTTATAAGTGTTGTATATTTTTCTTTTTAGTAAAATGATCTGCAGCAGGTCCGGAGATGTAGGCACAATTGATTGAACTCTATTATCAAATTTGTGGATATGTTATTTTTGCTATTATTTTGTATTCTCACTAATTTGATTTATTGAGAATTCCATAATTTCCCAGCACAAGGTTGGGAGTTACTTCATAAAAATAGTGCTTCTTAATGATTATGTGCGAAGTCAGTTTCTATATATTTCATTCATACAAGGAAACATAACCACTCTTGCCCTCGCCCAAGGTTGTAATTTTCTACACTAAGCCATTTGCATATGTAAATTAATTTCTTATTAGAAATTTGTCCCTCTTAAAAACAGAAGAAATCTTAATGTGTATCAAAATCATTGGAGGAGCAATCGAAGTATTTTAAGATAATAAATCATACATTTCCAATATAATTAGTTTTGGGAATAAAACTGATCAACACTATGATTATATTGAATTGTGTAAGAAAGGATTCATACTTATTCTCTATATTAATCATTTAGATATTAGGTAAAGAAGTTTTTTTTTATGACTAAATTATACCTAGCTGATCTCTCATCATTCTAACACAAGCACTTAAATTTACTTTCAAAATTAGCTCCATATGCAGAGGTTATAACTGAATCAAAAGAGCTAGAAGATATCGACAAGGACTTGATATGTAAATGTGGGCATCTACCACTAGCAATTTATATATATATTACAAAAAATATATAGGATAAAATAAATTTAGAAAAATAATTAATTAAAAATCAATATCAAATCTTGGGATGATACACTTAAAATAATTAACTAAAAAAGTATATACTAGTTAATATAAAGATAATTCATACTTAGAATAATTCTTAAGATAAGAACATAAATTTAGAATAATACAACAGTAAGTATAATAAACTTTTCTAAGTTTATTAATAATAAAATAAAATAGTATTAAGTATAATAAACTAAAATAAGTCATAAAAATTTAAATATGAATTTAACAAGTAAGTTTATTAATAGAAAATAAAAATAATACTATACACTTAGAAACTAAACTATTAATAATAAAATAAAATAGTACTAAGTATAATAAGCTAAATTAAGTCATGAAAATTAAAATATAAACTTAAGATAAATATATACTAATTAAAATATCAAATAAAAAATCAAAATCTAAATTTAGTATAACTCAATAGTCAAATAAAAATAAGGTATGCTAATTATAATAGATAATTCACAAGATAAAGACATAAAATTATGGTAATAAATATAGATTAATTAAATAATTATTAAACTTTTGAATATTAACAAAATCATCAAAATAAAATATAAAGTTAGAAAGTAAGTATATTATGATAGTAATGTCAAATAAAAATAATCTAAATTTAGTTTAACTCAATAGTCAAATAAAAATAATAATAGAGTATATCAAATTAAAACAAAATAGTTTTAAGTATACTAAACAAAAAAAATTATTAAAATAAAATATAAAGTTAGAAAGTAAGTATAGTACTAAAAAAAATATAATAGTACTTAGTATACTAAACTCAAAAAAGTCTATTGTGATAGTTAATAGTCAAATAAAAATAATCTAAACTTAGTTTAACTTAATAATCAAATAAAAAAAATAGTAAATATACCAAATTAAAGTAAAATAGTATTAAGTATACTAAACTAAAATTTAAAATCAAAATTTACAAATCTAATATTAAGATATGAATTAAACATATAAGGGGTCGTTTACTTTGTTGGGTGGGATTCAAGATGATTGATAAAAAATGTGATAAGTTGTAGGATATGGATTATATTATCAATAAATATTGTATGTACTTGGATTGATTGTAAGAATGATATTTCAATACAAAATTTGACCATTATTATGATAATGGTCCTATGACCAAATTGCCCTTAGTAAATTCTCATCTTCCATATGTGTTTTGAAATACTACACTAAAAGTTGCTCACAAAAATTAGAAAGAAAAGAAAGAAAAAATATTAACAATAAAGCAAAAAATTGTTAATTGGAATATGGAATAGAATGGAACAAGTATTGAAAACATTATCCTTATTTTTCTAGTAAAAAACCAAATTACAAAAAAAATGAAAATGAAACAAATATGAAAACTTATAATATGAAACAAAAACCAATAAAATATTGCTTGGCCATTTCTCAAAATTAAAGAAATTAAATCCCTCGTAAAATAAGCAAAAAAATGAAAGGAAAAAAAAAAAGAGGAAAAAAATCATAATCTTGTTGGCTTTGCCACAATGGCCATTCAAACCTTCTAAAAGGAGCCTGGTTTGGACATTTTCAGCAATTTAAATGATCATTCAAACCGTTAAAAGAAATTCTCCTGCAATTTCAAACATTTGGACCTCGGTTTTTAGCTAATCATCGATGAAGCCAGAAGATGCTGAAGGTTGACGCATGGTTCGGTAGCCAAACATGGTTAATTCTTTTCACATTCTATTCGATTTTGAATGGCCTTTTAAATCGATTCATAGAAGGGTTTCATTCTTTCCTTTCCTTTCCTTTCATCTCTACTTTTCTTTCATATTCTTCAGAGCAGTCGGTAAGGATATTTTGGATCTTGGTTTCACGCATCAATTGTAATTTAACTAATTTCACATTTTTAAGGATAGAATGGATATTTGCATCTTAATATGGATCTTGGCCTTTTTGAATTGTTGGATTCATTCTTGTGGTGAAATTTTAATTTAGATTAAAATTCAAAATACAATCGGACTAGATGATATCTAGCGGGTCAAATCATTCAAAAGTATATATTGGACCAACTTGGATATAATAGTGTTATTGGACCAATTTACCAAAGTAAACATGGTCTTAGTTGATTATAATTAAATTTTTAAAAATTATTAAATTAAAGAAAAAAAAAAGAGTAGCAAGTTGGTCTAGCTTGTAGGCCCAGTTTAAGTACCCATTCCAATCTCGAATCGATCCATTAGAACTAGATTAGTGAGTCGAGCTAGACCTAGATAAAAAAAATTTATTCAATTCTTTTCGGAATGCTTCAGGCCCGGACCTAGACTCGAACAGCTCGTCTAGGAAGTGTACCAAGGAGGGTCGGGCCAGTCCTAACCGAATCGGCCTATCTAATTACTATAGCTAAAACAATGATTTGCTGCCCTCAAATTTTATTTTCTAGAAGCAAAATAGGCAGGCCCGTTTACTTTGCAAGATGAGGTATGAGATAATTACTAAAAAATGTGATAAGTTATAAGATATGAATTATTCTATCAATAAATATTATATATAATTGGGTTAATTATGAAGATGAGATTTTAATATAAAATTAAATCATGTGAGCTTTACGGATCCATAAATTTGACCGTGATAAAAAGATCAAATTGTCCTTAATGAAATCAGCTGAAATTCTAGATCTCTCTGCCCGAATCAACATTTTCCTATTTCTCTCTTTTTCTACAATGTATCTCTTCATTATTCAATCTTAAACCATCTTGTCATCTCCATTAATCAATCTTAAGGTACTACCACTTTAAAAATTTAAATACAAATTTGAATCCAAACCTAAAACCACCTTCTGATGGAGTTGCAAACAAAGTTTATAAAGCCTGATTCTCCATTTTTGAATTCTGCTTTCTACATTCTCTTCTTATTTCTCCTTATTTCTTCTCTCTTCTTTCTTCTCTATTTTTCTGATTTTTGAATTTCTCTCTCCTGCATCGCCGCCGTCTCCATCACCACAACTACCAAGCACTAGTGCACCACCACCACCACCACCGTCCTTCTCTTTTCCTTTTCTATTTCTCCTCTTTTCTTTTCATGGAATTGAAATAAATTTCAAGTTATGATATCAAAGATGTTTGCGTATTATGTACTAACAATTTCATACAGAAATAAATTAATTTATTTTTAAAATCTGTTGTATAAGAGAAATGCACAAAACTAGCTTTACGAAACCTATTATAGAATGTGTAAAACCTGGGGATGATGTGTGAGAAATGAGCTTTCATGGGAACTAGGGCAATTGGATTTCTAAAAGTATCAAACCTGAAATGGATATTCGAAGGATTACTCAATTTGAATCTGAGGGACAACAATGACAATTTAAGTAGATTGAATCTGAGGGACAACAATGACAATTTAAGTAGGTGAGCCTAGCTCAATTGTTTCATCACATCCCTTACTGGGATACCAATCAAACCAATAATCCCAAATTGTAATGGGCCAAGGGTTATCAAATGGGCCGTCGTATATAGAAATATGTAGTGTGTTGAATTGGATAATTTAATAAACACACCTAATTATAAAGATGAGAGATTAAAATAGAATATTTAGAAAATGATAAATGAAAATAAGATGAAAATAAAGATAAGGGTCTAACACAGTGATTTGGTTAAAGACTTTGTTCCTTTTCAACTGCTTACAAATTTTGGCCTCATTTGTTTGTTTATTTTTTTAAAGGATTCATTTATTGTGTTTCAGTATTTTCAGTGAGTTTTTAATTTTGTATTGAGATATTAATTAAAATTAAAATTATATATATTTAAAAAATGAGAAAATATTTGGTTGAATGTATTTTTCATATTTTAAATGAGGTTCACTTTAAACATTTAGTTTAAATATGATAATTTATTGTTTGAGAGTTAATTTGGTTGGCTGGAGGCAATTCATAGATTAAAATTTCTATATGTTTCTTCGGAAACTGTGAAAAAGTTTTTATTCTCAATATATTGGAAACTTAAATGTAGAGTATTTTCGAAAGTTTCCAGTTTCTTAGGATACTCTCTTCTTTTCTTATCTATTCCTTTCTTATTTTCCTACGAAATCTCCAATTTCTTTTGAAATATCTTCTTTCTCTATTTCCCAATAAAATTCATATTTTTTCTTTTATTCTTTTTAAATATATGATTCCTTTGTGTTGCGAACTATTATAAACAATTTTTAATAATTACTGAATAGTGTCATTACAATCTAGTTGCAGTATATCAGTATTTATTTAACTGAGGTCCCTATGCCTATGTGTAGTTTATTTTAATTGCTAAACTATTTGTTAGTTGTAATTAATAAGTTGTATTGCATACCTACCTGGTATTAATATCACTGGAACAATCAAATAACATAGTTGTTAGAAGAGAATTTAAAGATTTGATGGTCATGTTCAAATTTCTTAACAATGTGAATTTTCTTTCGAAAATTTACAAGTTTTCCATTATGTTTTCAGAACATTTCTGAAAAGGTATTAATATTTAGTAACTCAAAATGCACGCTGTAAATGAAATTCTTAGTTCAGGTACTTAATATTGTTGATTTGGGAGCATGTGTTTTTGATTTCCTTTTTATTGCTTAATGTGAACCTGGATGATTGGATTGGCTTTTGGTAAGCATGGCAGCAGTTGATGTGTCCAAGTTTGCACATAGTATTGTCCGTAAGGCCTTAATTTTGAAGGATTATGCGGGTCTCAGAAGGATTATTGCTGTTCTGAAATTATAAATTTTTTTAATAAATTAGATGAGTGAGAACGAAAATGATACATACAAATTTGATAACGAAGTTCGACCAATTATGCATACGTCTCCGAACTTATTGTAGATCGTTTTACTAAAAGAAAAAAATATACAAATATTTACAACACTTATAACTCACAACCCACATAAAAAAATTTCTTCACAAACTTTTTTCCCTTAATTCTCTAATTTTGGGATGCTCTATAATTGAGAACTAAGGGGTTTATATAGACTCCAAAAACATGGGTTGGTGGAATTTATGAAAAAGATTAGTCATCTTAATTAACAATTACCTAAGTTAGACACCCTTTATTTTTTGACAAAAAATGGTTGGTGCCCATTTTTGTTGACAATCTCCAACTTGAAAATTAATTTCAATCTGTTTTCATACCTCGATCTATGCAGCAAATCTTTTTGGTCTTGTTACTCTTGCAAGCCAACTGAAGTTGAACACAACTTCAGTTTATCGATAGCCACCGTCTTTGTCAACATATCTGTTGGATTTTTACTTCCTTGGATCTTTTCCAGTATTAGTACCTCATTTTCCAATAAACGAAGTCCAATATGTTTAGTTTTAAAATGAAATGTTGAATTATTTGCCAAATGTATTGCACTCTGACTACCACCATGCATAACATTCTACTCCTACTTGAATCCCAACTCAATTAACAAACTTTGAAACTATATCATCTCTTTACTGGCTTCTGTTACTACTACATACTCAGCCTGTGTAGTGGATAGAGTGATAATCTTCTGTAACTGTGACATCCAATTAACAGTTGTAATTCCAACAATGAATATAAAATCGGCAGTGTTTTTTCAGTAATCAACTTCACCTCCAAAATATGCGTCTACGTAGCCTTGTATTTTAACTCTCATTTTCCAAAATATAAACATTTCTCTATAGTGCCTTATAGATACCTCAAAATCCACTTGATTGTTTCCCAAAGAGCTTTTCTAGATTTGACATAAACCTACTAACAACTCCCACTGCATGGCCAATGTCTGGTCCTGTACATACCATCGCATACATCAAACTTCCAATAGCTAAAGCATAAGGAATCTTAGCCATGAATTCTCTCTCTTCCTTCGTCTTAGGGGATTGATACTTATATAGGCGAAAGTGACTAGCCAAGGGTGTGCTAACTAGCTTGGTGTCGACCATGTTGAATATCTGTAAAACACGATTGATGTACTCTGCCTAAGATAACTCCAAGAACCCTCTTTGCTTATCTCTTGTGATTTGCATTCTAAAAATCTTATTTCCTAGACTCAAGTCTTTCATGTCAAACTCTGTTAACAATTGTTATTTCAGCCTTATGATATCATCTATATTTGAACCTACTACTAACATATTATCAACATAAAATAGTAAGATAATATAACTGAACCTATATCTCTTGAAGTATCAACAGTCGTCGGCATTGCACTTCTGGAAACCTTCCTTGTCCATGAACTCATCAAACTTTTTGTACCACTGTCTTGGGGCTTGTTTCAGACCATACAAACTCTTCTTAAGTCTGCACACCATGTTCTTATTCTCTTTTTCTGAGAAACCTTCTAGTTGGTGCATATATATCTCCTCATCTAAGTCTTTATAAAGGAATGCGGTCTTCACATCCAACTGTTCAAGATGAAGATCTTCAATGAAAATAATACTCAACACTGATCTGATAGTATTGAGCTTCATAATGGGGGCAAAAATATCGGTGTAGTCAACTCCTTCTTTCTGTTGGAATCCTTTGACAACTAGTTGAGTTTTGTATCTCTTGGAACTATCATGCTCCGCATGGGTAGTTTAATTAGTTCTCATGTCTAGTTAAAGATTAGAGACTTCATCTCCTCTTTGATGGCAAGCTCCCACTTGCTGGCATCTGTAGTCTAAAAAGGTTCATCATAGCATTCAGGCTCCCCTCCGTCAGTCAACAACAGATAGTTCATGTATCTTCTATTAGACAGATGAGGCCGAGAAGACCTTCTCAATACAGGAGTTGGAATAGAAGGTTACGGTGTGTTGGACAACTGCACACTGCTCTGTCCAACGAGTTCCTCTAGTTGAAGACTTGCTACAATCAGCTCCATTACGGGATGATCTAGGACATCATTTGCATTTATATCTATAAATACTGGTTCACTCTACTCTGAGTCGTTGGTGTCTATTTTATGCATGTCCTTATACATCATGCTTTCATTGAAAATCACATCTCTGCTATAGATCACCTTCTTATTTTTGTCATCCGAAATGAGATTGTCAAACTCATCCTCACCATAGTTGATGATGGTGCATTTCTTGGATTTAGGATTAAGTTTATTCCTGTTTTGATCACTAATATGCAAATATGCTACACAACCAAAAACTTTTAGATGTGATTGATTTACATCTTTTTCGCTCCATACCTTCTTCGGTATTTTGTGCTCTAATGCAGTCGATAGGCCTCGGTTAATCAAGTAAGTTGTGTTCACTTATTCTGCCTAGAACTATTTCGGTAGACCCAATTGTATACGAATGCTTCTGGCTCTCTTTGTTAATATTCGGTTCATACGCTCAGCTACACCATTATGTTGAGGTGTACCCGGCACGGTTTTCTCTATTCTAATCCTATGCTCATAGCAGAACTTTTTGAATATGGTATCTTCATATTTATCACCATTATTAGTTCTGAGCTTTTTAATCTTCATACCTGTCTAATTTTCAACCATAACTTTCCATCTCCTAAAAGCCACAAACACTTCAGACTTATGCTTTAAAAAGTAAATCGATTCCTTCTGAGAGTGATCATCGATGAAAGTTATGAAATAGTATTTCCAACCAATGGATGAGATGGTCGTTGGTCCCCAAACATCAGAGTGAACAAGCTCTAGCCTTTCCTTCCTCGAGGTTCTGTCATTTGTCTGAAAGTTGACCTTCTTCTGCTTTCCAAGTATGCAATTTTCGCACATGTCTATCTCAACTAACTGTAGACCTAGAAGTTTCTCTTTCGAGTGCATAATTTTCATCTATTTTTCACTCATGTGGCCTAGTCTCTGGTGCTATAGATTTGGAGTTTCATTGTCTGTTATAACTGCAATCGAACAACATGCCCCTGTTGTCATGTAAAGAGTGCCATTCTTCTTACCTCGAGCAATCATCATTGTGCCTTTTGAAATCTTCCAATCATCACCATGGAAGATCGTAGTGTAGCCTTCGCTAGACAACTGCCCTACTAAGATTAAGTTATTTCTCAAATCATGAATATGTCTGACATCGTTCAGCTCCCAAATAGGCTCGTTCAACTTAATCTTCACTACACCTTTGCCAACAATAGCATACGATTGGTCATCACCAAGATATATCTTTCCAAGATTTTTGGGGACATACCTCTCGAAGAATTTTTTTTGCGAAGTAGCATAGAACGATGCTCCAGAGTCTAACACCCAAGACTTTTCCTTGCTTTCTAAAGAGCATATCAATGCATCATCTCATCCTGAGGTAGAAGTAACATTTGCCTTTGTCTTTGCCTCCAGGTCCTTCAGTGCACTCTTGCATTGATTTTTATAGTGCCCGGTTTTTCCACAATTCCAACACTCAACAGTTTTTGGGCAATGAGAATTACTGGGATTTCTAGACTTGGACCTCTTATCCTTTTATCTACCTTGGTAATTCGATCTTCCACATCCAACTTATTGCTTCCCGACGAGCTACTCACAGTCATGACAGTAGCATTTCAGCTTTTTGGTAGCGAAGACAAAAGTATCAATGATCGTACTTCTTCATTGAATTCAATTCCAACTGAACTCAATTGGGTTGTGACTGTGTTAAGTTCATTTAGATGTTAAGCTACCGATGCGCATTCTATCATCCGCAAATTGAACAAACACCTCATCAAATGAACTTTTTTTAGGGCGATGGCTTTTCATACATACTGGAGAGAGCTGCCATAAGACCCGTCGTGGTCTTTTCATTTGCTATATTGAAAGCAACATTAGGGGATAACGTCAATTGGATAACTCCAAAGGCTTATCTGTTGAGAAGATTTCAGTCTTCTTCTTTCATAGCCTCTGGCTTCTTCTCTAAGAGAGGTCAATACAGACTTCTTTGATACAAATAATCTTCTATATGCATTTTTTAGAACCCAAAATCAACACCATCGAATTTCTCGAGTTTCACCTTTTTTTATTTATGGCCATCGCTCCCACTTGAACCTAACTTTCTCTGGATCATTTTTTATTATTCTATGAATTACCGTATATTAAAATACCTCCGTAAAAAATTGACAGAAATTAGCACAAAAACCTGGCTCTTGATACCAATTGTTGGGAAATTATATAAATTCATAATAAACCAAATTAGTGATAATGCGAAATAACTGCAAAAATAACACATACATAAATTTGATAATGGAGTTCGATTAATTGTGTTTACATCTCCGGACCTGCTGCAGATCGTTTTACTAAATGGAGAAAATATACGAAATATTTACAACATTTACAACTCAAAACCCACACAAAAAAAAATTTCACAAAATTCTTTCACAAGCTTTTTCTCTCAAATTCTCTCTAATTTTCTAATTTTGAGATACTCTACAAATGAGAGTTAAGGGGTTTATATAAGTTTCAAAAATATGAGTTGGTGGAACTTATGCAAGAAATTAGCTACCTTAATTGATAATTACCTAAGTTAGGTACTTTTTATTTTTAACCAAAAATGATTGATGTCCATTTTTGTTGTCACCCAGGTTGTGGTAAGGTTCATTGAGGAGCTCAAATCAAGGCAATATATTCCAAACCCTATTATTTGGATTATTTTATCCCTATAGTTATGATTAGGCAAATTATTACAAGGACAAAAAAGGAGAATACATTTGTGCTTCAATAGTCACAAGGAAGATAAACGGCAATGAGTTCACAAATGAGCTCCGTTATCTCACGTGTTGCCATTGATATGCTCTATTTGAAAAAAAAACAAAAAATAAAAAACAAAAAATATATATTTATGACTGAACCATGTTGAGGCTTTAAACCTCGACCTAGAACCGACCACGGGCTGGGTCTAAATTGAACCCGGACCCAACCTGTGGTCAACAGGTCAAAACCCATTGACCACGGATCTAACTCGTAGATCCGTAATCGGCCTGTGGATTCATGAGCCGATTACGAGTTCAAAATATTTGGACCCGTGAACCGTCAGGTCAGCCTGATGATTCCAAGTAAAAAAAGAAGAAGAAAACTAGGCAATGGTCAAATGACCGTTGCCAAGTCCAAACGGCCATTTGACCTTTTGGTTTTTTTTCTTTTTTCTTTTTTCTTTTAATTTTTCTCCTATAAATACCATCAACTCTTCATTTTTTCCACACTTCAACTGTCAAATCTCAATTATCTAAGTCTCAACTCTCATTCTCTAATTTTCACTCTTAATCATTCATTCTCAATTTTATATTATTTTAATTATTTTATTAAATCTTTTTTCATATTTTATTTATTTCATGTTCAATTATTTATTATTCAATTTTATATACTAAAAAAATTATATAATAAAACTAAAAAAGAGTTAAAAGAATTATTAAATAATATAAATAATAAAATTTCAATATGTAGTGATATTTGGAGTGATCATTGCCAAATACATTCATATATGAATATTACATGTCATTGGATTGATAATTATTGGATATTTTAAAAAAAATCACTTGTATTTAGAGTTTTTGACAGTCTACACACAGCGGTAAATATTTCACAAATTATATTTTTAATATTAGAAGAAGATAATTTAATTAATAAATTTTTTTCAATATCATTTGACAATGCTACAGCTAATAATGCTGGTATTGGTGATCTTAAAGTTGCATGTGAACCATCAATTAGTGGTAAATTTTTTTATATTAAATATATATGTCATATTTTAAATTTATGTGTATAAAATGGCTTAAAAATTTTAGATATTAAACTTAAATCAATTAGTCAAGCATTTTTTTATTTATGGACACACCCACATATTAATAAACAATAGTTCAGATTTTGTAAGGTTAACAGTATGAGGTCTAAAAAATTTTCATGAGATATTCCAATCCATTGGAATTCAACAATCCATTGGAATTCAATATATAGATTATTAGAAAAATATATTAATTATAAAGATTTATTATGTTAATTTTTTTTACAAATTGTTTCTACTCCTTTTTCATTTATATCCACATCATTAGACAGTATGTGAAAAAAATTGTAATATTTTAAAAATATTTAATGATACTACTTTACAATTATCTAGTGTTTATTCTCAACTTCTCATTTAGTATTATTAAATTATTGTAATATTCCATTAGTTTTACATGAAAATATTAACTCGCAAGATAAAAATTTACTAAATTGTATTTTATCAATACAGTTGAAATGAGAAAAATATTTTTTATAAATTTCAGATATTAATTTAATTGTTGTTTTTTATCTTAGACTTAAATTAGATGGTTTACAAGACTTGTTATTAATTTATTACAACGCTTTAAAATATAATGAAAATGATTTTACTTTAGATATTAATAATATTATATTTAAAATTAGAATATTTTTAAATAAATTTTATAATGAATACAATTCTAAATATAGTTCAAAATCAACTCAAGTTGATATACATAAAACTAGTAGTAGTAATAGTAGTAGTAGTAGGAAAATGGACTAAACATTCTCGAGAATCCTCAAGTTCTAGTCAAGAACTTGTGAGTTATTTTAATATTTTATTTGAGTTTAACGAGACAGATGACGATGGAGAGTTCGATATTTTGCAATGGTGGTTGCAAAAGAAGCAAACGTATCTAGTTTTTTCCGTGATGGCGAATGAAATATTTATTTCACCTGCTTCAACTGTTGCGGTGGAGCAAGTCTTCAGTGCGGGAGACAATATATTGAGTGAGAAACGCTTAACGTTATCTCCCGAGAATTTAGAAGTCCAAATATATCTTGATGATTGGATCAAAGCTTCAGTATAAAGACAAGATCAGCCGAATTCGAAGGAAGATCAAGAAGAGGACATGGACGAAATAACGATGGGAACTAGTGGGAGTGATTGAGTCACGCTATTCCATAAGGTAAGAGAATTACATGGGTTTTGATTCCTCTATACCCTAAGAGGATACGTAGGTAACTTAAATTTAAGTTCAAACCCCTTTTTTATTTTTAAAATAGTTTTTAATTATATAATTTAAATTTTTGTTAATATTTTTTTTAAATTTAAGTGCAATTTTTTTTATTGAAATTTAAGTTTAAACTTTAAGATTTCAAGTTGAGCATTTTTTTTACATTATTATATTTAGAATATTTGATACTTTAATTTTGGATAATTTTTTTTTCAAATTTAAGTTAAAATTTATTCATTAATTTCAAAAGTTAATGATATTTGTTTTGAAATTTAAGTTAAAAAAAACTTCATTCAAATTTATGTTTAAAATTTCAAACCTTTGTTTTTGTTTTATAAAAGTTATAATTTTGTAGAATTAATGGTTAGTTAAAAAGTTACAAAATTTTAAAATATAAGGTAAAATTAAAAAAATTAAAATTCAAGGGTCGGATCCGGAACCGAAATCGGCCCGTCAATTCCGGAACCGTAATCGTAACCGTCCTTACCGATTATAGTTAAGGATCGGGATTTTTCTGAACCGTAACCGTCGATTCTTGAACCTTGATCAGGTTTACCTCGACCTAGTTGGAGGACACTCACCGCCCAAGTCGAGGCTGAACCTCAACCTGATCTGGCTAACGCCCATATTGACTG
>JAGSPU010000438.1:0-41853 GCA_019321725.1 Paulownia fortunei | reverse complement strand
ATGCAAAGGTCGAGCATGTGTTGCCCAGTTTCTGTTAAATTAGTGAAGTCAGGTAACACATGTCCAACTCCACATATGTTTTCTAGAAAAAATGTGCAGGCTGAAGTGATGTAACAGTGTGCAACATATTAATTGTGTTTGACCAATTGTTTCACCCTAATGAGAATAGTACCGCCTTTTATATATGAATCTTGCTTCAACCTTTCCCTCCATTCCTCTTCTCCTTTCTGTTAACTTCGAAGAGATACCATCACAAAGAAAAGAATTAAGATGATAGAGTGTTAAGAGATAAGGGTGATCCAAGGTGGACATTGAACAAGAAGGTGAATTTAAGATGTCCTTTGAACATCATGTTATTAACTATAACAAGATTGTGATTTTATTGTCTTAAAGATTTTTCCTATCTCCATGTTTGTTTTAGTAACACAATCATGTACTAGATGAAAAGATTCAAAAAGATCCTGTCTAAAGAAATTTGAAGTTTGAAATTAGTTGGGAAAATATGTGAAGACCACCATTTGATTTTTTTAAGACCTCAGGGTGGTGCCCATGGATTAAGAAGGCTGATCAATACGTCAAAGGCAAATAATGTGCTGTAGGCTGTTACATCACTTTAGCCTTAAACTTTGCGTTAAAAAAAAAAAAAAGTATGTGAAGTCGGGCACCACATGCCCGAGTTCTACATCGAAAACATTAATTTGGCATGCAAAGTTCCAACTTCAATTTTTTTCAAAAGAAATCTAAAGTGGACTTGAAGACAGGGATGTGGTACCCAACTACATTAGCTTGATAAAACTTTTAAAAAATTACATTAGATTTTTTAATTTTCTCGATTTCCATGCTTAACGATTGAAAAAAACCAAGATGCCATAATAATAGTTGCTCTGCTTCTAGTAATGGCGGCGGGAGATTGTGGTGCAACAATGCTAGTGCCATAGTGGTGATTTGAATCAAGGGACAAGGGAAGATTCATACTATGGTCACAGTGCTTGGTGTTGGGTAAATGAAATCTTAATGGTCCGTGATGGTGATAGGTAGGGTTGGTGGAAACACAGGGCCGTTAAATAGTGTTACGTTATGGTTGAAATTTAGCATCCATCAATATCTGTAATGGTAGATTTCCCAGGTAAAAGAGTCGGATTTTGCTTTGGTTAACAGCTATCTATGCTATCTGAAACAGTTTCCTTTTAACTTCCCTAAATGATAGACCATCTGCAGGACACTCATGAGTAACAATCCAAATAATTTAATGGTTAATCGACTACCATTAGAAAAACTGATGGAATAAGCATTTGAAAAAGAATCAAATTGAAATATACGCAATTCATATTGAAGTTATAAAACAAATATTTAACTACAGCTTCAACTGTAGAATCCAACTCTAATGAATTTGAGTCGCCGAAAAGAATTTCAGGAAGAAAAAAAGGCGATCCTAATCAACAGAAAGGTTTCAGTTAGATTCCATCACATTAGATGAAGCTAAACAAAATGTTCGAACGACTTAGCTTTTGTATATCCTGCAACTTAAACAAATAGACCTATTATAAGAGAGGTAATTCAGTGGACTGACACTTGAGGATCTTACATGTATAGCTCTTAAGCCTGCATTATTACTGCTAGAATATAAGTCCACAACAGAGGATGATGCTAGGAGAAACCAGGTTCCATGGCTGTGTGAACAGAAGTGTTTATACACGATGTATATCTACATTACCAAAAGAGAATATTTAGAACATTTATTTATACCTCCAAAGGCAACACTAATAGGGTCATTATGACCTCCACCAAAAGTTTCCAGTGCGCTAGCAAAAGCTATGTCTCCATCATATCCCTCACCAAGTCCTTCACTGCAAGTGGAATAAGATAGTTGAAAGTCAAAAACTTTAAGAAACCACAGAATCAAATAGAAAGAACATGCCCAAGATCAACAAATTTTCTTCAGTTTTCCAGTCACTGAAAGAATAGATGAATGGTGCAGCTTACTAGAACTGTGGAGCACCTTTCTTCATATTTATAAATTTAAATTTCTATTTCAAACAAGAAGATTCAGTACGGCTATTAAGAGAAATGCCCCTCCTGCACACAGAGACTATAGTGAAAGTGTCTTCCACTGTTATTTGGCATTGAGAATTTTCAACTAACGCCACAAAAAGTTTGTAGAAAAAGATGGAGAATCTTCAGGAACAACAAAATATAGGTAGCTAACAGATTATAAAAATCTTTTTTATAACTTTCTGCACTAACTGTAAATTTCTATGGTTTTGTTGTTAAGTTAAATCAATTCTATGGTGTGAGATGCACCACTTCACCGAATGCTAATTTCACATTAGCACAAGATTGGCTTGAGTTCACGCGACCACTAAAAATTGACAGCATTGAACACTGTATAAATAAGAGAAGGAATATGTATCGTTTATACCTAAAAATAAAAGAGCAGGTATGGAATAGATAGTCCAAAGCTAATTTCTCGGGTAAAACCAAAGTATTACCTACGTGATATCCTTGAAAATATGAATGTACAAAAAGATAAGAAAACATCAAGACCAGAAAAGCTGAAACATAGCAATTATGTTCTCACGTGTATTTCCGACATCCTTTGTAAAACTTCAGACATCTTTCCCCCAAGGATTCAGAACTTTCCTCCAAGGTCTGTATCTGTTCACAGAGAGAACATAGTTCTTAGAAAACTAACCAAAAAAAGAAAAAAGAAGAAAAAAATCAATGGCATACCAAGCACCAAGAAGCTAAAATGTTAAAAGCATGCAAATAGCACTTTTGGGGATCAAATGTCTAAGATCACGTCATAAATTGCCAACAGAATGAGCTCAGATTTACTGAAGCAGCAGATAGGCTGTTGAAAGGCAAAAGTTTCAAGACTTGAATCATCTTGTTTTTCGTCAGAAGTGTGTGTATCGGCAAATTATGTTCGACAGAATTTTCTAATATGATGAGTTAAAAGTAGTTCTCAAATTCGATGCAAGTCCCATATTTTGATCACCATTGATGACAAAATAACAGCCCTTGAAATACTCTCAAACACATTCTTCAAACATGCATTGTTTTGGGCATCAAGAATCATAATGGTGACAAGTAAAAGTTCACATATAAATTTTTTCCTTATTTTACCTAACGGGAATGACAAGGAGAAAGTGGACAATATAAATATATAATTGCACAATTGGACAAGTTTTACTTTATATATGAGAAGATTGAATTTATACTACTGTCATGTTACTATGTTAGGTGGTAGATACCCACCACAAAAACAGAGACACCAACATTTCTTCAAATAGTTTTAAGACATGAGCATACTCAAAAAAATTTATAGAAAATTCTGTTAAATCTTATAAAGATGATCAAAGATTTCAAACCTTGGTTCATACATTCAACAGTTAATAGAACAATTACAAACAACATCTCATTAGCTCATTGGGGCAACTAATCTACTTTATCAGAAAAACAACAAAGCGAGAGCAAATAATCTTCAATTCAGTTTTGAGCGGCCAGACAAAAGAACAATTAATCAAATCATCAGTTCAACCAAAATGATTAGCTCATTTGCAGTGAATAGCTGGAGCAAAAACCCACAGAACCAACCTGTTTACGGAACATAGGAGAGTCATCAAGCTTAGCAAAATGCATGTTTGCAAACCCAATACTTCTGTTTCTTTTTCCTGTTCCTTTACTTGACAACTCTTAATTAGCACCACACTTCCATTGACTGATAAAAACTCGATCTTTGCCTCTTTAAGCTTAAACCCATCTTTAAAAGACCTTGTACTTTTGGCTCCGATCTCAGAATTTCACTGATCCAACTCTACTTTCAAATCCCAGCTCCATAAACACAAAAAAGAACACAGAGAAAGAAATTTCTTGAAATGGATTTTTTTTTTAACTTTTTCTTGAACAAAAAAATGTGGGTTTTTTTTCTTTCTATTTAGTACTTTTTCATTGGAAACGAAAATGGGGTATAAAAATCAAAATTCTGTTGGTACAAAACCCTAGAAGAGAGGAGCATAGAGGAACCCAAACCCTAGGGGAAAGGAAAGTGAAGAAGAGTGAGAGTGGAGACCAAGTGAGATAGAGAGATAGTTTGTGTCTGTTAATGGAGAAGTCTTGGGAATTGATGAATGTTTTGTTGAAGAATCAAGAAAAGGTGTCAATTTTAGGGGGGCCTTTTTTCTCGAGTATAATAATTAGTAGTTTGATTGATTTTAATTTCAGTAATTCTTGTAAAATTTGGAGGTTTATTACTATTATTATTATTATTATTATTATTATTATTATTATTATTATTATTATTATTAGCAAAAAAATTTAGAAGTGGAACCTGAAAATTGTTTGTTTTCAGAGTGAAGGACAGTGTGATTTTTAAGAAAGAAAGACACAGGACAATGGGCGCGCACACACTTTGACACCAGGGACACTGAGACAGTAAAAAGAAAGAGAGAAATTTTTCAATTTTTTTTTGTTTTTTTGTTTTACTCATTTTCTACGTTCTTACTAAATATATTTATCTTTGCCTCCATTGATAATTGCAAATTTATGTAAAAATGCAATCTCAAACATATCAAGAATTTCCCCTTCTTGTCTTATATTTTTGGTCTAGACGCACTTTTTCTTTATTTAAATATTACTAATTTTATAATAAGTCATCTTCTTTATGAAATTTTTTATTTGAAAAATTACTGGGGACGAAATTGTATGGACTAAGAAGAATTCCCCTTCACCTATATTTTCATTTTACTGATATTAAATTCTCCTTCATCTATATTTTCATTCTAAACTAGAGTATTTTCAATTGATAAATTTAAAAAGAATAGGATTTTTAAGCATTTTAAATAACTTATATGCATATGAAAATGAATTTGAGGAATTTTTATGAATTCTTGATTTAGCCTGAGAAAATGAGAGGTCCACTTCATTTTATTTTATTTTTTTTTATTTGTTGGATTTTTGCAATTGTTTGGTTGTAGTTCTTTCTCTTGCAATGTTAAGGTTGTGGTGGAATGACACATTAAATTTGGATAGGTCCATAGTGTAATAACACTCACATTCTTATTGTCTTTGATGATAAAAGTCATTGTCTTTCATTAAATAGGACAGTGGTTTGACTCTTTCTTTCTTTCCCCATCTTCAAATTAAGCTTAATACAATAGCAAGAGCCAAAAAGTTTCTGCACCTTGGAATATATATGTTGTGTAACTTATATTCTTCTTTTAATTTTTACAACCCCACCTAGCAAAAATGTCAATCAAAGACCACATTTAGAAGCCTAAATAGAGTTGAAAACAACTTATAAGTACTCATATAAATTGTCGTGCACTTAATCACAATATACACTTCAACAAGAATAAGACGAGGATAGAATAGAAATCTCTTGCGAATATGATTTGAACATAACGAATAATACAAATGTGGACAAAAGTAATTGAAATGATTGAAAATAAATTGGTTCCTATAATTAACATGATTGAGAATAAATTGTGTTCCTATTATACCGTCATTTAGCTTAATAAATACACTCACAATCATTAAAAGAATTAAAGAAAATGGTACAAGGTGTTCATAAACTATAGTATTTATTTGGTATTTTTATGTGTAGCATCTCTTACACTTGGAGTAAGTTAATGATAAATAATTCTAAAATTGAGCATAGATTTGCTTGAATGAGTTGGAATCAGAAAGTTTTCACTAGTTTACAGAACCAATTTAGTGATTGCATTATATATGTGACATGCATATGTGTAGCAAAAAGATAGATTCTGCAAAAATATTTAATTACAGTAGTAAGGACCAAATTAATTAAAAAATAATTAATAATTAATTACATTAGTGGACTACCACTGGACAGAGGAAGCATACCTAGCTTTTCAAATATTTCTGCAGTTTTGTCAAAAGAAAAAACGAAAAAAAAAAAAAAAAGAAAGGGAAAGATTGGGGAGGTGGGATTATCAATTTGATTATATCATAGCATTGAAAAAGATGAATCAGGGGTTCCCAGATCAAATGGAAAAAGTGAAAAGAATGGTGGTGAAGATGAGAACTTTAATACAGCAACTATGGCCTAGGCTTGTTTACTTTTTGACTACTAGCAATTTCTTTTTTGCTCTTTCTCAATTATCTTTCTAGAGGTAGAGCTTCATTTTTCTTTTTCAAAGTTTTTTTTGGGTTTAGAGAAGTTGTTAAATGCATCATTATTCAAAAATTTAATGATTAATTTAATATAACAAAATCATATAATAAAAGCTATGCTAAATTGTAAGAAAACTACTACAACATGAGATAGAGACCGTCGTTTTATTGAGATCAAACTCAAAAAAAATTTGTTTCAAAACTTTAAATTTCTCGTTTGCTTGAACTGGACATTGTTGGCATAGTTAAACTTCATTTTCAAATATATTAAAATACCACTAGAAATCCAACAAATCAAACTGCAGTAAATTTCTTTTTCTTGTTCACACATACTTTTCTCAACCACAAAGTATAAAATTTGAGTATCAATCAATCAATATGGTTTGTGGAATATATTCTACTTTAATTGCTATAACTTGTTGATGAAATTTATATAACAACACTTACAATGTCAATACCTATCCAAAATCAATTTAAAAGTGTAAGTGAATGTGTCCTGAACATACATTACAAGGAGGACTTGGCATGGGGCTTTAAATTAACTTACATGTGTGTGTACTTGTGTGCACGCACATGCACACAAATTGCACACTCATTTTTTTTTTTTAATAAAAGTTTATTTTTTAGTAAAAATAAAATATTAAAAAATTAAAAGACCAAATTGTATCATTTGGAGTCATAAGAAAGATATTTTTAGTCCTTTTTTTGCTAAAATCAAAGTAAAATTATAAAAATAATAATACAATATATATATATATATGTATGTATGTATGTATATGTGTATGTTTTAGATATATACCTACATTTATTTACCAATTCTAGAAGCATAGTCAAGCAATTTTTTCAAAAAAGTTTGGCTTTGGTATGACAATGATAAACGAACCTGATAAAATGATGGGAATTGAGGTTAACACGCAAATACCATCATTTTCAAGAATTTTATGTATGTACATGGCATGGCATGCCCATAAGTCTTTCAAAATGTACAACATTCTTCACGCCATTCTAACAGAAAAGACAGAAAAAGAAAGAGCTTACATTCTACTTATAAAAGAAGGTGAATTTATTCCGAAAAAGAATAATAAAAATTTATATTTTGGAAAACACTAATAAATTTCTAGAATTTTAGAAAGCATCGTCATATAGTCATATAATACTATTGCCTTCGTTCCATTTTCCATTTTTATAATTCTATAACAATGAGAATTGAAAAAGTATATATTTTATGTATTTTTTCACTATTATACTTAAATATAGTAATTAAAGTTAGCAACAATAGTTGTAACTTTAATTAAGGACATATTTCTGAAAAAAAAAAGAAAGAAATTTTATTTTTTAACGAATTTAAAAAATTTGAAGTGATAACATTTTTTTTTTTTAAAATGAATATAATTTTGTTGAATTTGGCAAAATGATGATGACCTGAGAGATTGCAAAACAAGGAACAACAGGCACGTGCAATGCATCAATTGCCAACCTAGAAACCCAAACAAAAAAATAGAAAGAAAGAAAGAAAAGCTTGCAAAGTGCAGTGGGACAGAAAGAGAGTGACTCAATTAATAAAAATTAAGTGCAACAGAAAAAAGAGAAGGAATTCTGAAATAATAATGAAATATAAAGAAAGAGTGTTAAAAAGATAAAGCAAAAGAGCAGACAGATGGGGACACTTCACAACAAGGAGACACCAAAGCTCAGACAATGCCATGCTTTTTTCCTTCCCTTTACTGATGAGAAATTTGCACCAGATTGCAATTTAACTATATAACACCAAAGCAAATGGTATTATAATTCACAAGAGTTCCTGTCTTGGGCCTAAACACCACATCTTCACTTGATAGAAATAATGAAGAAATTAAGCCAAACATGTTGGTTTTCAACTTTCCATCACTTACATGTGTTGCTATATAATCACAAGTTTCTTCAATGTAGAATCCTAGTAGATTAGCATGTTGTCAATGCATTTCCTTTTCCTACTTGGATCAAAACAGCAGACTAAATAAGAAATAAAAACAGGACACATCCAAGGAACTACATAATTCTCAAAAAAAAAAAAATTGTAATTCTTGTTTTTCTTGCTGTCAGCTGATTCTGACTCAGAGAAGTTGCCCTTGCAATGAGATCACAAGTTTGCAGTACATGATATGGGAGATACAAAAAGACTGAACTGCAGTGCTCCTGTGTTATTTTCTTGATCATCAGCATTCATTTGCTTAGAGTTCCACATAACGTTGGTAGAAGTGGAGATTCCATGTATAATTATAATCTTACCATGATGAACTTGATCTAGCTGACACTCACCGAAAGATGCAAAAACATAGGTTTCAATCTTACCATGACTGAGAAGAAATAATTACGTATATAATGTGCATACAAGGAGAGGAAACACAGCACATGAATTGTGGCTGTGCAATTCCAGTTATCCACAACATTATTCCCCATAAAAAATGAAAGCAACTCATTTGTTAAAGCAGAAGAGCATCAATGTTCTGTTTCCCTTCTGGCCCTTTTGTGTACCATGATGAAACATAGTCCCCATACATCACGGGGCGGTATTTAGGCGGCTCAAAAGCTGGGCATATTATCTTTGTTTTCGCAGGGTCGTGAAATGTGGCAACAGAAAGCCGTGCATTCTTGGCATTAGTTATAGCCCGATGTTGAGCACTCTTATATTGTCCATTTGTTATGATCTGAAATAGAGGATCTTGTCAGTGAAATGGTTTGCATCTTATATCAAATTCAGACTTGAATTTTCTTTGGATGTAATTGCTTCAATATTCACATATGCATATTCACATGCAGATATGTATGTCCAAGGTTGTACAGGTCCAAAATAATCGTTAAAGGGAGATAATGAAAATCAAACCAATCAACATAAGACACTTCTCTAGATTGCCAGAACCCCTCTATAATTTTAGGAACTCTGGCTCACACAACAATGACATTCAATAGTAATAATGATGTTAACAACAAGAATATAAGTGCCCCTCCCAATAATCAACTATAGTAGATATTTAAGTACGTTCTGTTACATTGAGAATCAGACATACCTTTCCTGGAATAGACTGCATTTATTTCAAATTCTATAAGATATATTCTTTAACATTCTCAAAAGTCTACATCAGGTTTGCCAACATCAATGCAGATCGAATATATAACCTGATTCCACCAAGCTCAAATTCCCACTCTAAAACATCTCATACCAAAGTTGGTAGCCAGATCATCAAGGCCAGGTCTCGAAACAGAAAAAAATAAAGGAGCATCATAAATCATGATGAGAGCCACTGAGGGGCACTGGATATGGAGGATAAATATATTAATTGCAAGCACATACATACACAAACACAAATAACATGCAGACAGAAGGGTATATCCGCATTTTCCAGCACCAGGAAATGCAGGATACCTTGGTGATGGAAGAGAAACAGAAACCATTACATGATGCAGAAGGAGGTGTCAACAGTTTCCAGCATCTAGTGAGCTATTATATCTAAGATAGAATGGTTTATACATAATCACAAACTAGTTACAATTTTTTTTCCCCAATTCAACTTCCCTTATAATCTACTCGTCAGCGTGTTATGAGAGGATCTTGCATAAAAACCATGAAATATTCACAAAAACTTCGCAAAGCAGATGCTGACAGCATCTTAAAATAAACAAAAGGGTAGCCAATTGACCAATACCTCGGTTTGGTCGGCCAAAATCACGAAGACAGCATCATCTAACGGATTTACAAAGATCCATTCTCCATCCTTTGAGACCTCAAGGCCCCCCACATCATCTTGGATGAGAAGAGTAATGGCACCGATATCAGAATGTGACTGCAAACCAAGAGTGAGCTCAGGCTGCGGGCAAGGAGGGTAATAACTCACAGTGATGTTCTGATAAAATTCACCAACAGCATCTTTGATGCATGAAGATGGCAGTCCTAAGCTTTTGGAGATCAAACCCAGTAATTTTTCAGCGAGGGCATTCATTTGATCACTATACTCTGCTACAACTTTTCTGTTAATGAATTCTTCACTTAGTCATTTCACATATGGAATGAAGCCATCAGCATAATGAATGCATGCAACCTTAAAGTAAGCAAATTTGAAGCCAGCAATGATCAAGAAAAGATACTACTACATGCATATAATGTGGGAGAAGATTCACCTGTAATTGGAAGAAAAGTGGGGCCACTTGGATGGATTTCGGCGAGAAAGGGGTAAAGTATGATGATCATAATAATCTCTCCAATCTAAAACTGTATCATTAGATGCAACCAGCATGCGGCTCCCATATCCCTCAGAAGCAGGGGAATTGGGGTCACAGGCATAACTGAGCTTTTGATCCATAGTGCAGTCCCCAAAAAACGAGCAGCCTACTCTCCTCATTTCATCCAGCAATTCAACTGGAACCCCATGGTTGATTACATGGAATGCTCCCCATTCTCTGCAGGCTCGTTCCAATTGTTCACGGGCAGAGTTGTCGTTGCTAAGGTCAATGACAGGTGGAGTTGGTATATCATTATCGTTTCTCTTTTCAACATTACGCTGCGGTCTGGTCTCCTGTGGCTGCACATATTGAGGTGGCACTACCACTTTACCATCTTCCAACAACGACTGCACTCTAATTTGATTACCCGCAACTTCCATTACGATATTTTTCTTTCTTGATTAGATATTAAGCCCTGAGAGAACAGAAAATCAAACTGACATTCAATTAAAGAAAACACACAAATGGTTATGCAGTAATTGAATAGTTAATCAATCAAGCCATCGAACTTTTTGTTGATAATACATATGCAATACATATGTATCCATTGTCTTTCCTTGTAAATTCATAAGGAAAAAAAAATATTATTTGCTCAAAAACAGAGTAAAATCAATATCTAATTAATGTATTTCATTCAAAGAAGATAATAAAGATCTTGCAAGACAATTAGCTCAAAACTAATGGCATGACCAGACAAAACAAAGTCATCAACAACAACAAAAAAGGAAAAAAAAAAAAGGATTAGCTCAAAACTAAGGCAAAACCAGATAAAATAAACTAATATGCATAAGAAAAGGAAATAAAATATATAAAAAAAAAGATGCAGAAATACTAAAGCCATCACGCCCATCATGCCCAAAATGCCCAAAAGACAAAAACTTTATAAGGGCTCGCTGAAAATTAAAAAATCAAGCCAGATGTAAAATCCCTTATAGATATTTCTACTATACTATGGAAAATATAATCCAATACTATAGAAAAAGTGAAAGAAATTATGATCTTGACTGCGAATAGAGACATCTGAATCTGATTACTGATTCTCAGAGGTTGTTGAGCACGTTCGTCGAGGAAGACAACGCAATGAAACAGAGCGAAAACTGAAAACAGGGAAATTGCAATTACAAAGAAAACAGCGTCTTCGATACGTCGCTTTGTAGTTTAGCTATGAATTTGACATCAAAACTACCTGGGCCTCACTGTTCAGGAGCTTTCTCATATCTTATGAATGGCTAGGGATTCTATATGATTTGCTTTTTTGAATTAGTAAAACTTGAGCTGAAAATACATTGTCTTTTGTTAAGTCTATTTAAAAGTGTTATATGTTATTGATATTTTTACAATTTATCAGATGTGCGATTTTTTTTTAGTCAATAATTTGAATAAATAAAATTATAAAACTTCTAAAATATTAATAAAGATAGTATTGTTATTTTAATGATCAAATTAAAGAGTTTGTTCAGATTTAATTAATAAATTAAGAATTTTTTTTAGATCATAATATTTTATTTTCTTTCTTGGGCGTTTAACCAAACATTTAAATACATATTATAAGATTTCAGACATTTTTATAAAATCTTTTTAGGAGCTCAGCAGTCGAACACCCCCTACGTTTTACAGTATTTGTCTTTTTTTTTATAGCTATTTTCCATTTAATAATAATAATAATAATTGAAAACAAATTGATAACATCTGTAGAGATGGCCTTTGCTTTGAAGATTTGCAATGACATCAGAGACAGGTTCAGGTTTAAATACGGAGATCAATGGAAGTATAATCAATACAACCGTAGGATATCAAACTATTAACTATACCACAATGGCCCTTCAAAGGTAAGGGACAATTTGATCATTCTTTCAAAAGTAAGGGGCAATTTTGATAATGAAACAATATTTTAGTGAAAAAGTGTGATATACTTTATCCAACTTCCAACTTCCAACTTCCAACTTCAGTTAGCATTCAAGTAATCGATGCCTAACTAAGAAAAAAACCATCCTTCCTTATTCCACGAATATACAGAGGATGAAAAGTTTATTTAGGACGAAAGCCTTTTCATTTAGGACGAAAGCCATGTCCCAGTCTTGCAACAAATCAAGAATGACCTTTTCGAGGCAAAATCCTGGAATCCCATACAAAGAGTTCAATGCAATGCTCAATAAGGATGGATTAAAGGAACTGAGAGTAATGGCATAAACACATTAACTTGTACAGGTAAAAGTGGAAACAAAATGATCATAGTATATATCATATAATACAGTTAAAAAGAAAACAATCTGTAGTTTCTCAATTTTGTTACATTAATACTATAAAATTGTGTGTACACCTAAATCACCCGTAAACCTAAAAAAGACCAAATGACAAAAAGTTTATTGGAAAAGAAAAGAAAGCAATAAAACTTTGGAGCCATTCTTGAATTTGGTCTAGGATGAATAATTAACAAATCCTTCAATTATATACTTAAGCAAAAACAGCTGTTCTGTACACCTAGTACGAGACCTTTTGGCTACAATTTATCAGCAATTCTTCCCAAGGCATCGGCAAGTTTATTGAGGACTGTTATTAAGCTATTCACATGATTGTTTCGTTGCTCCCTGTCCAAATGAAGATGGGTGTTCTGAGCTTCAAGTTGTGAGCTCAATAATTTGCCATTTTTTTCTAAAGCTTCAATCAACTGATGCTGAAGGTTTGTAGTTTCCCCCTCTCCATCAATTGCATATCGCTTTCTTTTCCTTCCTTCTTGGGTGTTTCGAACCTCAGCTTCTGAGCCAGGTTGTTTCTCATTATTTGTGCCTGCAAGTAAAGCCATATTCAGAAGACTTTTTTTTTTTTTTTAAAGTTTTTAGTCTCCTCTGCAAGCTTCTTTTAGTTGGATTCATTTATTGCATCATTTTTTGGGGGCTGTGGATGCCGAGAGGGAGCTAGGCACCAAAAAGCAAATATTCGACATGATGCAAGTAACAGCATGGATATAGATTGGAGTTCTTGATGCTGTCTGTTATATAAATGAAAATTTTAAAATGCCAGAACAAAAATATCCAATAAGTGACAATTCAGGAACTATATGCCCAATAAGGGTTGCTATGACTAAGATTTCTCTCTCTGAGAAGAGCACGAAAAATTAGCACAAAGATTACCTTTTCCTTGTGAAGAGTTAAACACACCCACCTACACAAGATGTTGCATACAACCAAAAACTGATCATCACAAACCATTTGAGTGTAAATCTTCATTTATAGTTTATACTTCCATCTAATCTTCTGCCAATAATCTGATGTAAGGTGATAAGTCCAAGGATTGATACTGCCTAAGTGGACAATTTGATCTAAGAACCATCCATGATTTCCAGAAAATAGCAAACCATCCCAACATCATCCACCCATCACTTCTACTAAGAGGTCTAAAGACAAGCACCCTTCTGCTACCAAAGGACCAAGTTTACCAATTTCGCGTTGATACTCATACCTTATTTTCAATTTATCTGAACCAAAAATTCATATACAAGCTGGCAAAAAACCATTCCACTTTCAAGAAGCTATATAAGTTGACCCATTGAATAAGCCTGTGATTGTTCATGCCAAATGAATACTTCCAATAGGCTATGAATTCATAATCCACAACTTTGTGATTTTAAATGATTATATAGTTTTCACTTTTTTTATCGCACTTCCAGAAGAGCGATTATGACTGAAAAAGTTCCATTAGTGATGCGATGCATACATTTCAGAATTGGAAGAGGGTGCAACTGATGCAGAAACTCTATAGTTCAGACCGTTACAGCAGAAATGGCAGATATATGCATACAAAAGGAAGTGACGTTCCACCTCAAATTGATCACCTCAAACCTTCTGACCTAGTATAATTTTCTGATCAACAGATCCGATTCCACCTCCCATCAAATCAAGTTCACAAGGGGAAAAAGAAGAAACAATCATTCTGGTTAAGATCCATATAGCAAAAATTCAAATAAATATGCAGAACATGCTTCATTGTCTTATGAGAGCAGCTCATTCTACCTATGAAATCATGGTTGTATTTCAAACAGTCGTAACTTTTAGCTGTTTGACCGTAATCAACATCTTTTTCCTAGTAACCTAAATTCCAAGAGGCATGAATTGGTCCAATTCCGCTTACTTTGCAATTCAGTTGAGTTCAAGAAACAGAGAATATATATCTAGCCTTGGAAGATCGTTGTACTTCAAACAGTAGTAACTTTTAGCTGTTGGACACAGTAATCAACATCTTTTTCCTAGTAACCTAAATTCCAAGAGGCATGAATTGGCCCAATTCCGCTTACTTTGCAATTCAGTTGAGTTCAAGAAACAGAGAATATTTATCTAGACTTGGAAGATTGCCGTACATACCCACTGTCTTTGAAACTTCAGTTCCAGAATCAGCACTCTGGCTGCATAATATCATACTCGGACTTGGTAAAATTTAGCTTTAACATGTATTTGCAGTAGATTTTACGGGTTCTTTTCTTTTTGCTGATAAGTTCGCAGTTGCAAACACTGCATGTGCTTAAAGCCAAATTACATACAAAGAAAACTTTAGATAAAATTAAAAGCCATTTACGTGAAAACCAAATTAAACAATTATAGTATTTGAATAGTTTCCATTAAAATGAAAATCCAGATTGAAATCAGTTCAGCTAGAAAAAGTTGCACCACCAATAAAATTGTATAAGAATGACAAAAGCTTCTCTCACTTATCCAACAATTATGCACAACAATCTGACCCAAATAGCACATCTAATTTATGTCACGAGAAACAATATTACTTAGGTATTACTGCAATATGATTTTGTGCCGGTGAGCAGAAAGTACCTTGACCAGGAGATTCTTGGGGAAATGATTGATACTGCTTCTCTGCAACTGAAGAAAAACAAAGACTAAAATCAATGACTACAAAATAAAATGTCAAAAATAACAGATTTTTCATGGAGAGTACTTCTGTATTTAGTATTCAGAATTATTAATACATGTGAATAAAAATCAACATCGGGCTGACTCACACAAATAGCTCTGTAGAATATTAGTAGGGCTCCGAACTGACAATCCTATCATAGTTAATAGAATGATGAAATTTCTCCAAAAATAGTGAAAGTATTGGATGTGAAGATATACTAATTGTAACATACCATTTACTTTTAACACACCTATAAAATTTAAGAGGGTCTGACTCTTTGTTTTTATTTACAGACCACAAAAAGTAAAATCCCTGAATCCCAAAATATAGAAAAATAAATAAAATATAAAAAAAGAAAGTAAAATTCCAGTTGAAAGTCCACTCAGCCAAGCACTCAAACATTTATCTATGTACCATCAGAAATACAGTCTTCAGCATCTTATTATTGAAAAAAGAAATTGCAATATTTCAGTGGTCAAAGTTAATATATTAGATCATGACCTTATATCTGTGCACACACATAGGCATCAGGCATGGATATGTGACACAAAAAACATCCCTCACACCGCATGTTTGATATCCAACAATCAATAGTATTGGACAAAAGCCAACCAGCAATTCAAGAATCATTACATAAATCATCCTTCCATATATTTGTAATTTTATCACCCTAACGTAAGTTCTCAGGAATATAACAAACATGTATCACCAGATAAAATCTCTTATTTTCATCACTTTCAAATATTTCTCCAGGTCAAGTTTAAAACTTTGCTTAACAAACTTTTTTGTGCACAAATATGTATACATGCCTGAAGACAAATGTAAAAGATCACAGCAGAAAATGTTCTCCATCATGTTTCAATTTCAACATTCATCGATATGGAACCAAATTAAAACCAATTCAAGTACTTCATCCTGTTAACCATCCATCCATAGAGCACCACTCTATAAGTCTGCATGCATACATGCTCAAAACTAACAAAGCAATCCTTCTAATCTATAAAGATACAATCTCGGCATCACCAGTTACCTGAAATCGGAGTGGGAGCGGGTATATCTTTAACCGGATTCTCCTTACTTTGACCGGGGCTCCGACCTGCTTCCTCCTGACCCAACTGCTCGAAATCCGAGAACAGCCCATCATCCAGAGCCGCGCTGCGCCCACTATCAAACAACGCCTCGGGCTCCCCCTCTTCAACAACCTCCGCCGCAGCCGTCTCCACCGCTGCCGCAGGCGCCAAAGCCAAAGACAACCGACCACCCATCTCCACCTCCTCTTCACCACCACCACCACCTCCGCCGCCGCCGCCGCCGCCGTCAAGAATATCATAAACCTCCCTATCAAAAAACCCAGGCAACTTCCTCTCCCTCCTCAAGTCATTCCTCATAACCCAAAACGACTCAGTCTCCTCCCGTATCTTTAACTCCCACTCTTTTATCTTCTTGAAATCTCCGGCTAAATTGCTCCATCTCTTCCTGCACTGAACCGGCCCCCGATTCACCCCGTGTCTCTTGCAGTAGGAAGAAATCGATGCCCACTTCGGTTCGATGTGACCCGACCCGAAAGCAGACCCGGATGTGCGGCCTCTCCTAACCCGATTTTCGGCCACCCTTTTACCCTGAATGAGCACGAGGATTTCTTGTCTAGTCCAACGTGGCAGCCGCGCTGTTTTGTTTCCTTCATCACCAGCGCCATCTCCGGAGGGTTGACGGCCGTCTGCTCCGCCGTCAACGGGTCCCGGACCTAAACTCAGCTGCTGTAGCGCCATTTGAAAGATCACGTGACTTTAACTTTATAAACTTTTGTAGTTATCAAAGTCACGTGGGTAACGAGACTAGTTTAAAGAAACGGCGTTTTCTTTTAACGGCGTTTTTCCTTCGGGAAGAGGAAGAGGGGAGGGAGGGAGGTTTTTTCTTTTTCTTTTTCTTTTTTTTTCTTTATAATTTTCTTTGGGGGACTTTAATCTATGGGCAAAAGAGGAGAGAGAACCCTTAAACAAGATGATGATGATACTAATAGAGGCTTGATTTTGTATTAGTGATGATGATTAAGATTAGGCTTATCTTTTACTTTAATCTTTGGCTAATGAATGGTATGATATTCAATAATTATTCCCATAATGAGGTTACTTTCTCAACTTGAGGTTTGAATGGACATATATATTAAGGGCACTCTCTCAAGTAATTGACAAAATATATTGTTGTCTTACTATTTGAGAGTCACTTTCTCTTTTGTGGAATTTTTGAGAATACGCGTGTTAGTTGAAAGATTTTTTTTTTTGTCGTATTTTAGTTTTACTTTTTATTTAATTGTATTGAGTAAAATTTATATAAGTTAAAAATGGGATTTTATTATCCAATTCTACCTAATCTTTTTTAGTCAAAATATACCTTGAATTACTTTTCATTTACTTCTTTTCATTTAAAGATGATACAAATAATGTTCCAAAAAGATAAAGATTGTGGCATGGTTGGTAATTGAGAGTCAATGGGGACTAGAGGCAACCATAACTGGCATAGAAATTAGAGGTTATGGATGGGACCTTATCCTATGTTCACTAAGTTATTTTTTTTTTCACCACTTTTGCCTTGTTTTCCACCTTTAAAATCTTAAAGAATCATTAGCCATATAATCTTTTTGCTTAATGCCAATAAATGGTCCCCCAATAAAGGAAGGGCCACTTTTGGTTGTTTGGAGTCTTTGGACAAATTGCCCCATTGACAAGTAAATTTCCATTATTGTTTATAAAAGCCCATTTTTCTTTACTTTTGAGACTCAAATGCCCTTGGCCCCAAGAGTGCATATCACACCATTAGTATAATGGGAGATTTCAATGGAATGGATCTTTAAGCACTTATCTCATAATTTTTGACATTAAGGGTAGGGGTTAGTACAATGTCATATTCTCCTTGTGATACTGTGGGGACCAAGCCACCAAATGGATTGCCAATTTTTGTACACCATCTGATTAGGAATTATTGCTAGGAGTGTATAACTATGTGGTAGCTAAATTTGTATTTGTACACTTCTTGCAACGTCTTAACTTCCAAATTATTTGTTCTTTTTTGCATTATAGATATAAGATTGTCGATGTATCACTTATTGAATGTCAATCTATACAAACAAAATATATAGAACATTGTTTGATTTTGTGCTGATGCCAGTATAATTGATTTTGGTGATTTACAACAATCACAACGAAAATGAAAACAGTCAAAAAGCTCAAGAAATTAAAGCCCCATTTGTAGCCTGGCTTAATTTACTTGTTCGTGAGAGTGAGAGTTCAAAGAGAAAAAAAGTTGTGGTGTGAAAGTAAAATATTGTTACGCGAAAAGAGGAAAAATAAAAAAAATAAAAAACTTTGAAGTCCCAATTGTCAAGAATGACTAGTATCCACACTTCCACGGGTAAATTCCAATATACCCTGTGAAATATGAAAAATATAAAAAAAAAATTCTTAAAAAAAAGACCAATTAAACAATAAACACCTTATAATTTAAAAAAAAGATGCAGATCCCTACTCAAATTAACCGCTTATTGGATTAAAAAAAGAGTAAAATACCCTCAACCTTTTTACATTTAAAGATCAATTATCTTTTTTTTAGCCTTCTTTTGATTTTATTTAATTTATATTTTTATTAATCTTTTCTCATCTCTACGGTGACAATAGGTTCGAGTTCTACCCAAACTCATATCAAATTCGTCTTGTTCGGAGTGAGTTGGGGGCATCTAAATGGATAATGGGGTAGGTAACAAATTTAATTTTCAGAACGAGTCGAGTTCAATACGGGTAGCGTGTCTATTAGGACCCACCCCATATATTAGTATTTATGTAGCTAGGGTTTTTTTTCCTCCCTTTACTCTAGTCCACTGCATCCACTTCTTTAGACTTCTGCTTTCTAATTTTTTTTCTAATTTTTAATTCTCTTTCCAAAAATCAACTCTTAGTTCATTTCCTAGCATTTTCTCTACTTGTGGTTATGAGTTATATCTCCACAACCACCGCCATCCTCCCACCACCGCCCATGATTTTGTAGTGTGTGGAGAGGCTTTTCCCCCTCCCCCTGGCACCACCCCCTAGTCACCAACTCACAAAGTCAAAATGACGATGATTGAGAATGAGAAAACAAAGCACAATCTTATTCTCGGAATCTTGGCAAGAGAGGAAGGCTTTGTCCTGCCTTATGATTGTGAAATTATTGCTTCTTCTTCTAATATTTTTTTCTTAGAGACTTCAAGTAGGGAATCGAGTACTTTTAGATTTGAAAGATGAGTATTTTTTTATCATTTATTCTCAACTAATTTGGCTTATTATTGGCTTGTTGTGGATTTAGCAGGTGGGGTTCGTTGGGATTTGAATCTGGGGTAGGACGAGATTGGCTTTATATCAATACAGAGTGGGATAGGTCTTGAGTTCGATCAAACAATCCAAAACCCATTGCATCCGTACTCATCTCCTTCCCCCTACCACCCACCTCACCCCCCACTCCACCCCCAACCAAAGATCTCTTCACCTACCCACCACCCCGATCCGTGCCAACAATGCCCTTACTCTACCAGCAACACCTTTCCCTGCCACCTAGCCCACAGAAGCTCCCTTCCATCTCCATCTCACAAACTAAAGATCTCCCTACCCATTCCCACCCGCCCTAAGATTCGCCATTCCCCACCCTCTCCGTCTCTCTATATTTATCTATGTATATAAATGTAAATCCTAATAAACATATATGTGATAAAGTAAAAATTTATATAAAAAATATATATATGTGCGTACTTTTATATATATTTTATTGAGTACTTATGAATAATGTAGTATAATTTATAAATGTGAAATTTGGAATAAAATAATAATAAATTTTTTAAAAGAAAATATTTTAAGTCCATTTGAAATTCCTCGATCTATTATCAGTGACGGGGGAAAATATTTTTGTAACAAAATTTTTGGAACTTTAATAAGGAAATATAGAATCATACATAAAGTTGCAACTCTTTATCACCCTCAGACAAATGGATGAGTTCAACTTGCAAATAGGCAGATAAAATAAATTTTGAAAAAGACAGTTAACCCAAACCGTAAAGATTGGTCTTTTAGACTTACAGATATATTTTGAGCATATAGAACAAGTTTCAAAACATCATTAGGCATGTCTCCTTATAGGATAGTTTATGAAAAATCTTGTCATTTACCTGTTAAACTTGAACATAAAACTTATTGGACAATCAAAATATTTAACTTCAACCTTAATGAAGTTTCAAAATTGTGCAAATTGCAAATCAATGAACTTCAAGAATTGAAAAATGATGCATATGAGAATTCTAAAATTTATAAAGTAAGAATCAAAGATTTTCATGATAATAAAATTTCAAGAAAAATATTTAAGGTTGGTCAAAAAGTTTTGCTTTATAATTCTCGATTGCATTTGTTTCCTAGAAAATTGATATCAAGGTGGAGTGGTCCTTTTGTTGTAAAAAAAGTATATCCTTATGGGGCGATTAACATTGAAAATTCTAGAAATGGTAACATATTCAAAGTAAATGGTCAAAGAGTTAAACTATTTCTAGAAAATTAATTTTTACAAGAGTAATTTTTTTTTTCTTTCTAACCCTTGTTATAATTAGTGTTGTATATTTATATATACTTATTTTCTCTGACTTTATTTGTTTTAAAGGTTTTTTTTTCTTTTCTTTTATTCTTTTCCCAATTACGTGGCGGATAACGGTGCTCCGTGGCTATTAAAGTCGGACTTATCAGTTTTTCAAACAATTAAAATCTCTGTACAAAGTTTTTTTATTTTTCTCATTATCTTTTCCTGTTCTTTTCAAAATGGGTGATATTTTTCTAACTCTCAAAAAGTGATTTTTTTTCTTCCTAAAAATATAATTTTAAAAATTTATAAAACCATGATTGAATATTAAGGATGCTTATGCACAAGGGCATCCCACAGGACATACAATTGATAATTGAAGTAAAGGTAAGAGTAGGTGAGTTTTTACATGAGTTTCAAGATTTGCTTACTAGATACATACTTGATTTTGTTAAAAGTACATATTCAAAAAAACGAAGGGCGAAAAAAAATAAAAGTTTGTCATAAATGTGCTAGATGGACTTGTAACACAAAGTGTCATTCTTTAGGAATAGTTTCTCAAAATCGAGAATATAAACTTAAATTCATTATGGATGGACTAAGTAAGGAGTCTTTATATCACATGATATTGACTCTTGAGATGCATTCATGTGAATTAGTACAACGTGCAATTCTTGATTTATGGGATTGCTTTCGAAATGAATATGAGCTTTATAATCTTGAGAATCTGACATTAAAAGATCATATTTGCCAGTTTATAAAAAAACTGGATGAGAAGCATATCATCGGCCTATAGAGAGCATTTAAGCCATTACTGGACGTAAAACCAAAGGAAGATGTGAGCCATAATCACAACTATATATACATTCACGTGTAAGTAGGTAATTTTTAATTTTGTGTATCCTTATTTTCAACCTTTCTGATAAAAGAAAAAGACGTGCAATAAATGCATTCCCTATTTACACCTCAATAAATAGCACCGTACTCACTCTATCTTTGCATAACTTACTTTAAAAAAGATAAATAAAATAAAAAAATAAAAGTTTCTTCGACTCGCAAATTCAACTGCATATGTGTCTTTTGGGAATCCAATCCAGGAAAAAACAGTGAGTTCATAGGAGCAGCTAATAACCTTGGTAGAACTTTAGCAGAAAGAAAAATTCATTTAGTATATGGGGAGGCAGTTTGTGGTTAATGTGGAGTGTTGCTATATTTTCTCATATAGGAGGAGTCAAATTTTTGGGAATTATCCTAAAACCTTTAACAGTATAGAATATCACAGGTATGATCATCGAAGATGAGCTAAATATGTCACATATTCAGGATAAAATGCCTAACATGTTAAATAATGTGGATGCATTCATCATTTTACCTGGCAATTTTTGGTACACTGGAGGAATTATTCCAAGTTGTCTCTTGGGTATAACTCAACATTCATAAAAAATCTATAGGTATTCTTAATGTTAATGGTTTTTATGATGGTTTGCTATCTTTTGTAGATCATGTTGTGAAAAAAGATTTTATTTCACCGTCTGCAAGAAGAATCCTCATTTCTGCTCCGATGCCTGACCAACTGATTGATCAACTTCTAGCATATGTGCCAGAACCTGATTCAGCCTTGGCCCATGGGATTGCTCCAACAGGGACAATGGTCGAAAACGCAAAAATGAATTTGACTTTCAATTTGTGATACTTATTGTTAATGGTTTTATCTAATATAGTGTGTGTTTTGTGTTATTTCAACTTTATTATTTTAAGCCACACTTCAGGTGATATCTTTTAAACTTTACTTTCCTATCTATTTTTGACATTGGGAATAATGTCTCGTTTAGATTGGGAGAAGGGATAGTTAATATCATGACTTGTATGTTCAATGTGTGTTTTTCTATTATTTTATTTTTTTTTAAAAATTAAACATGTTTTCTTATGGGTCTGTTGAAACTATGAAAAATAGTGGCTGAATAAACGATAATTGTAACACTCTTGAGACGCATCCCTATTTTTTGCATAACATGACAAGTTTGTGATATATTTAACAAAAGTTTATAAAATCACCAATTTTTTTAATTTTTTTCAGTCGTAGAGGTTCTTCCAACTTTAATGATTAAAATTAAGCATGAATAATGTAGTTTGATTGATGATGGGTGTTGTTCTGGACTTTGATATTGTTATTTGGTTAAACTCAATTTTTTTTTGTACAAATAGTTGTGTTATTCAGTGTGAAGATAATTATGTCAAAATAGAAAGTTCTTATGCCCTCGCTCTAATCATCACTTGGATAGGGGTTGAGTACTAGAACTTTTTCTTTTGATTTGTCGAGGCGAACGACTGATAGAGCACCACTAGAAAAATGATTAAGGCAATAGACTTTCTACCACCATTACCAAATCAACTTGTTCCCTATGTGATGTTCCAAGAGAACATCTCCCTAGTGAGCCACTTTGAACCTTTCAATAAATAAATATTTTCTTTTGTAATCAGATCTTTTATCTAGCCTAAATACACTATTATCCAACTCTTGTTTTAAAAATAATTTGGAGTTTAAGAGACTGTCCATTAATAGGGTGAACTTGCAAAAGAAAATTTGTTTGAAGTAGAAGATAAGTGTGGGGGAGTTTCTCTTCCAAAAAAAAAAAGAAAAATTGCAAAGTGCTAAAAATATTACGAGTTGCAACTAAAAATAGAATGTTGCAAGATGAATAAAAAAAGATGAAGAGAGGTCCAATTCAATAATAATAGACCCCAATGTCAAAATTCATGGAGTTTGAGAATTCTTTATCGAAAAACTCTATGTCTCTAATTCCATAAAAATTTTAGAACATTTGTTGCATTCTATCTTTTATTTCTTAGCCACATTACTACCCTTTGCTCCCATTACAACCTTTATTGAAGACATTTTGGTTTCGTGTAGTGCCTTCAGTATAGTGCATATTTGCACCAAAGGAAGAGCCTATGACGTTTAACTTTTCCATTAGAAATTGGTTGATGATTTTTGTATAGTTCTATGAGAATTCACTTATTTGAAGCATGCATAGTTTTGTCACTATTGACATTAACTATTCACACACACACACACTTGAGTATACTTATTATGGAAATATATTGACTTTTGAATGACTAAGAGTTAAACTCAACACTTGTCTGATTTCATTTTCATATTTCTTTGTTGCTTCATTAGAATAATAGTTGGAAGATAGTTATCATAGGTGTTTGTGGATACCACCACTGAAAATCCTCACGAGACTATAACTCATCATCTATGGGCCACCTAGGGGTTTAAAGGCAAGACTTGTTGTATATGCTAAATGCAATCGTAATTTCCTACGAAAGTGGATTAGTTTAGGTTTGTTTTAGGCTTGCTCGAGGAAAAACAAGGGTTAAGTGTGGGGAAATTTGATATGTGTATATTTTGATATATTTTTATATCAAATCCTTTATACTTTTCTTGTTTTATTCTTGTTAATATTATTATTTTATTAATATTTTGTATTAGGGAATGAATGAATATAAAAAGATCAAAAGAAACATGTTTCTAGACTTGTGCAATTTTTGTATTTTGGGCATAACTCCATGATCAAAAGCCCTATGGTCCTGAATCTTGATTTATTTGAAAGAAAGAGATAGAACTATAATTTTTCTGTTGGAAGCTCAGCCCAATTTAGTTTTGATTATAACAGAAAATTCATCAAAGAAGATCACCAAAAATTCGGATCAAAGTTAAGCCCAGTATTGACTTATTTGACCAATTGGGTCATATCTCTTAAGTTCAAATTGATTTTGGGCTTAAATTTGGATATATTATATACAAGAGGTAAATAAACAAGTTTTTTCAAGATAAGATTGTGAGAAAATATGTCAAAATAGTAAAAATATATGCTGCAATGTGCTGCTGCTGTTAAAGAATGACTCTTGGACATGATTCGATAATTTGACCATATCTCTCTTATCCGACAGCTAAATTTAACAAATGTTATATAAAAATTTATCAGCACCGATAGACAACTTTTTTTCTTTACTCATTATCAAAATCTGGATGTATCTAACCTAAAAATGCAATTCAATCGGGTAGGTAAGAATTTTGAGGATTTGGTGTAACAACTTACCAACTCTTGACAACTAGCATACACTTGATTAACTCATCCATTATATGTTTGGCCTCTAACATACTCCAAGTACTATAGATAGACCATGTATTAAGCTTGTAAGAGAAAGGGGGTAGAGAGTTTTTTTAGGCTAAAGTTTCTAGTAGTAATGTATATTTTCTAGTAATATAAGTATTCTAATAGTAATAGAAATGCATTCTCTAGTTTCTCTTTTATTTTTAATCTTTCTTTCTAAATTTCATTTTGGTAAGAAAAAAAAGGGTGAACCTCTTGATGGAGGAAGATGAACGGTTCTAAGGGTAGAACATGTTTAAATATGTTGTATTATTATTTTGAGTTCTGATTTAAACCCTAGTTATTTTGTGGTGATTCTTGGTTTATGTATCTCCAATGGAACAACAAATACTTGGGTTCATTTAGCTTATTATACGATTCTACCCCATCGATTACTAATGTGAAACCTTGATTTATTATTGATAAAAGTGTGCATAAATGCTTGATCCCATAAATAAGTCTTAGCGTTAAGAGATAATTTGAAAATAGAAAGACAATATCATGATTACCTTATTGCATGAGCAATTTAATAATATCTTCCCATTGGAACCTTCGTTATGTATGGATTCCAATGGTGGCAACTAAGAGAGGTAAAAAGAATAAATAATCTTTTGTCAATCCAAAACTCAAGAGTAGATTCCTTATTATCAGTACTTTTATTACTTTAGTTTTTCTTTATTTACAACATACATTAATTTTTTATATATTTTGAATCATATAAATGCCATTTTTCTACCTGTGGATCAACCTCGGACTCACGAGAAATTTATTACTTAATACAACCTGCACTTGGGTTCGCAACCTTAAAGTTGTAGCACAATATTATGTAGCAAATATTTGCATATGAGATGCGTTGCTCACATTATTAATCTTATTGTGAAAGATGGGTTGAAATAATTAAATGAGTCAATTGAGCATGTTCGCAAAGTGGTGAAGTATGTGCGACAATCATCTGCTAGGTTGAAGAAATTCAATGATTTTGTTGTTGAGGAGAATAGAAAATAAAAAATTGTTGTGTCTAAATGTTCCAATAAGGTGGAACTCTTTTACACAATGCTAGAGACAGTTGTAGTTTTCAAGGGTGTATTTGAAAGGTATGAGATGTTTGATGTTGACTTTCATACATATTTTATATCTGTGGAACCTTATGCAAATATAAGTTTGCCGACAAAAGATGATTGGGTTATTATGGAAAGGTTAGTGAAAGTTCTTTGCTATTTCTATGAACTTACTTGTCGAGTTTTTAATTCTTTATTTGTGACATCCAATACTTTCGTAGATGAAACCAGTGATGTGGATAAGCTTTTGAGAGGATAGCTTAAGTGATGAAATACTTTGGTAGACATGGCTAGAAAATGAAGTTGAAATTTGACGAGTACTAGGGGAATATAGAGAAAATAAAATGATGTTGTATATTGCTGATATCCTTAACCCTTGTCACAAATTGAATTACTTACAATATATTTTTAAGAACATATACGGGTCTGAGCGTAGAAGGCACATGAGAAACTTGATAAAGATTGCTCTTTATGATGTTGTTAAGGAATATAAGACTTTATATTCTTTTGTAATATCAACATCATCATGTATTCAAATGTGCCTATGGAAAATATAACCCCAAGTGAATTTGAAAATGGTAATGAGGCTGACCTTAGGGCTATAAGGGTTAATAAAAAAGATATATGCAAATGTTGTCTGAGATCGGAGTTGATCAATCAAAGTTAGATTTGTATCTGCAGGAACCCATTGAAAAAGATTCTCCAAGCTTTGATATCATTGATTGGTGGAAAGTGAATAGCCATAGATTTTCTATTTTATGCAGATTAACTCATGATATGTTAGCCAACCATGTTAATATTTATTGTGGTTTTGAAGTCTGCCTTTAGCACTGGGACTCACATAATTGACGACTTTAGAGTTTCATTGACTCCCAAAATGGCACAAGCTCTAATTTGTTGCCAAGATTGGATTCATCATATCTTTGGAAGAGGATTATGAGTTTATTCAAAGAATTGAAAAAGGTTTAATTTTAATTGAAAAAGGTTCAATTTTACGAAAAACCATATCGAATTACTAAAATGATTTCGATAAAATCCAAGCCGAACCTTTTTACTTTGGTTCGGTATTCGATATCAGTACTGAATTTTTTATTATCAAAATTTTCAGTTCGATTTGGTACAATTTTACCGAATGCACATGCCTAGTCTGACCCGGACATCGGGTCAGGTTAGGCTCCATCAGGAAAATACGTGGACCCTTAGCTAAAATAGGTATGTTCACAATTATGGAAGGGTAAAATGGTAATTTCAATATTTTACCCATCATTGCTCCCCAACCTTGTATGCAATTAATATATGAAAAGTTGATCTTGACCGTTCATTCGAATTGTCTCTTTATACTGACCATACGATCTGGTCGTTTTGCCTATATATATGTACAAGTAATGGGCCTTACATTCCATTTTTATAGACTTTCTCAAGGTAACCTTACTTGGAGATTGGAGCGACCTCACCTCGTCAAGTATTTTTCAACGTCTTCCAGAGATCATATCTTGAGGTAGCGTCTTTGCCAAGTTTAGTATTTTCTTTCATTCTAATATCCTTTTTCCTTATTGCGTCTTTGCCAAGTTTATTATTTTCTTTCATTCTAATATCCTTTTTCCTTATTGTAATAATGTCGGCTCGAGTTACTTTTGAATGAAACTTTAGTGACTCCAGTTTGAGTTCTATTGAGCGAGCTCAAATTCAAGTTCAAATTCTAGGGATGCCATTGGTCCCTTGCAAGTTCAGGTCGATCTCCGATAAAGAGAGGCGACCAATGAACACCCCATCCCAAGTCCTTCAGGTACTCCTGAAGGGAGCTTAAACGGTGAAGGGTCAGATGCCCAATATGAGTATCAAGAGGATCCTGGTCTGGAGACCAACACCCTTTGGGCCTTAATTAGATCCACCATTCCAGAGACCAAAGTTATGAGTATAAGACGTAGGTTTTTCATCCCCAATAATTATAAAATTATTATTCTGGATCATAGTAATAGGATTGATGAGCCACCCTCTAGGTGTTTACCTTTTCATATATCTAGTTTCTGGCCTCATATTTTCTTTGTCTCACCTCATAGAGGATATTATTTCGGGTCTAGACTTGTTTCTAGCCTAGCTCGTACCTAACTTTGTCCGCCGGTTTCATCATTTTGATGTGCTACTTTCATATAGAACCCTTATTTGTGCAATTTTGGCATTTAAATTCTATTAATTCTTCAACCAAAACTGGGGAAAAAGGTTCTTTTATTTCACCCCAAAGCCAAATTGGAAGTTGTTGCATTTTTTGCCTTCTACCTTAGGTTCTTGTAAGGATAAATTTGTCCATCTTAAGTCCCTTAGGAATAGACTCCGGAGAGTTCCTCTTCAGTGGAGAGTATCTCGACCCTAGCCCTAGAACTTAGGTCATGTATCGTGGGGTGATGACTTTATTTCGGGTCGTTTAACTAGGACTTGGTTTGAGGCTCCTAAACTCATTACTAAAGAAGTCAACACATTGGTTGATCATAGCCCCACTCCCATTCAAGCAACACGGACCCATGGTAATTAACTTTCCTCATTTCTTTTTTCTCGAGCTCGAAATGATAGGATCTAACATTTATTTATTTTGTTTCAGAAATGGCGGTGCGAGCATCCATGGTTGCGAAGGCAATGGAGGAGGAAAGAGAGACTCTAACAGCTCGAGCTCGACCTACCATTCCCTACATTGGCTTCTAGAGGACCAATTCCTACATCAACTCAACCCAGCCTTTCCATAGTCATGGCTCCTGGTCTTCTGCTTCGAACTAACCATCTTTGGAGGTAACTGCTCCGACAGAAATTAACAAGGCCTCTGGTTCATTGAAAGCCTTCCAAGGACAAGAAGAAAGAAAAAGATAATTCCGCTAAGGACAAAGGTAAGGGGAAGAGTTCTAAAGGCTGCAAAGGCAAGGATCATTCTTTGTTTTATATTGATTTAATCATCGAAGAGTTATAATTGAGACAAGTCTGATTTTCCTAACGGTCTATTCATATCGCATGCAAGAACCCACCGCTCAACCAACTACTTGGAGAAAAAGGTAACTTCCTTAAACCTGCAATACTCATACCACATCAATATCAAATCTGGGTTGTTGATTTAAATCAAACAACATTTGTCAAGATGTGGACCGTCAATATGTATCAAGCAAGATCCAGTGATATATAAATATGGGCATTAATTTCATTTTACAATTTAAAAATCAAAACAAAATGCAGAAACACAAGAATGTAGCATAACTCTCGTCTTAAGGGTGTATTTTTTGCATCTTTTTTAAAATTATAGGGTGTTCACTTGGCCTATTTTTTACAAGTGGGTTTTTAAACTATTGATATTTCAAGGGAGTAAATTCGAATTAAGCCACAATTCCACATAGCAGAGCTAATAATATGATTTTAATATGCATCCTACTAATAGTACTCTATTTGATTTTTCATACAATGACAACTTGGTAAAATGTACAATTGTGCTTCAATAATGACCCAAAATAGAAGCCCATGTTTTCGGGCTCCATTAGCAAAGCAATATAAGAGATTATGCAGTCAAATGACAAAACTTTATCAGCTAACTAAAATCCATTATGGATGATTCCAAGTGATAAGTAATGAAAAACAAATTGACAATATTATAAGTAGGATTGTGCTTGAGAGTAGAGACTCGTTTATATGATTGACCCAATCAAAACTGTATTACAACTGACAGTTACTTCATGTACGAGTTAACTATTATTATGACAATATTTGAAATTATTTTAGGAGTTTTGGGGAAGATGTTATGGGGAAGGTATTTTCAAAGATATATTTGAGAATGAAAATGGATGAAAGTAATATTTTGTTTTGTTTTTAGGAGAGAATTTTTTTATTATAGATGTTTTATTTGGTAAATTTTCATTTAGATAGTGGTGTCATATCAATAATTTTGAATAATATTTTAAAAATTGGACCTCGATCGGTCCAATCGCAAATCGATGGTCGAATTGGTCCTTTAGAGGGTGAAAAAAATAAAATTTCGGTTAAATCGATTAAAAATATTTTTTATTTTTTTATTTTTTAAAAATCTTTAACTTGATATTTGGTTATATATATCTGGTTATTTGGATTTTGATTTTGTTAAATGAATTTTTAGTTGGTTATTTATTTTCTTTACTTTATACATAGCAATTAGTCTATTAAATTTTCATTTTACATAATATAATAAAAAATATTGTCAATGTTCATCAAATCGGTCGAATCAACAATTTAATGAATCAAATTGGTTCGACCAATTGAATCATTGACCGATAACAAAATCGATTTGGTCACTAGTTTGATTATAAAAATACTATTTTTTAATGAATTTTGTTGTATTTTTTTAATATAAATGAAAGATGATATATGTTTATAATAAATATGAAAGATGATATATATTTATAATAAATATAGTGAATGTATAATGTATATTGATATTGATATAATGATTGGATAATATAAGGAAGTTGATGTATTGTGGGCTCTAAGGCCTCTGGGGGAAGGAAATATTTATTTTGGGAAAATAATCTCCTAAATGCTTTTTCAGTCCAGGGGAATTAAAAAAAACTTTTAAGAGCATGAAAACAAACATATCGTGTATAATTGACAATAACCTTTAATATTTGTAATCCAATTGTAAATTTGGTTGATACCTAGGTATAACATGAAAATTGTTCTAATCTACATGAGTGTAAAACTACAATAATCAATAGGTTGCTAGTTGCACCTTCTCAGCCACATGTGGGTCACCTACATATAAAAATTAAAGGCATTCTTACCGGAGTTGGGTTCTCATCGTTCTCTTTCTTGATGAATGATGAATAAGGGAGTCCGACAGGAGATAAAGAAGATTGCTAACAGCGCACCGGGAAATTCTTAATGGATCGACCATCCCCATTCAAACTGATTATTTAATAGATTTTCATAAAAAAAAATAGGTGGATTTGTAGACAGTGGAACCTTTTAAACTCTTAGATTTTTCTCTCTTTCTTTTTAGGCTTTGAATGGTTTCTTCAACATGTAATTAAATAGTTTGCAATTCAAAGTTTTTTATTGTATTGGATGAATCAGGTGTTTACACTCGATTTATTGTAGAATCATCAGTTTTGATTTTTTTTTTCTGTAAGTTGACATACATATTTTTGTAGCATATTTTTGTAGGAAAAGAAATTTGTAAGTATATTTACCATCCAAGTCACTATTCTGATTAAAGTTTAAAAATAAATCAAACAACTCAATATTCGACATGAAATCATTTTAAAACTCGATTTGTGCTCAAATTGATTAATTATAAAAAATAAAATATGTGTAAAAAAATATTTAAAAAATGTTAAATAACTCAATTTTGACTAATTTAATAATAAAACCAACCAAATTCAAATACAAATCCCAAAATAACGATATCTTGTTCAGTTCAGCATTTCATTTGTTTATACCCTAATTATGGTCGTATTTATTATAATCATCATTAGCATGTCGTATTATATCTGAAATTCGTTAATCTAATTATGCATATCAATTGAACATTACATGAATCGTTTTCTTTTCCTCCTTATCATTACAGCCCCTCAGAGTCCACAATCCTTTAAATTGTTGAAATATTTCCTACTCGATTACAAACATAAATTATTTGCATCATAATTGCAATTAAACACCATATCTGATGGTCCTAATTCTGGAAATTTTCTGCTCATATAATTATACTGCAATTCGTTGTAGATTACAGGACAATTCCTTTTTGGGGTGTCAATTGTCAAGATTAATGGAATAGACATAAAATTACTACATAAACACTGCACAAATTTTCATCTCCCACTAGCATCCCCTTATCTATATATATATATATAACCTGGACGTGGTTTAGTTTTGTGATTACAAAAGAAGTTCATAAAAATACTCTCATCTCTCAGAAATGGGTTCATTTAGGACAGAAGTAAATAGTCTAGTATTTTTGGTTTTATCCTTGTCCTTGTTTCACTTGGAATGCCTGGTAATGGGACAGGTTAAGGGATATCCACCCTCAGTGAATTGTGCAACTGAAGAATGTGCTCCATATCAAGTTATTCACAGCCAGAAAGATTTTGAAATCAGAATTTACAAGAACTCTACATGGATTTCAAGTAAACTTATCACCCATTCCAAGACTTACACTGACGGAGTCCGCGTTGGTTTCACCGAGTAAGAAACTCAATATGCCCCCATTAATATTGGTAGCAATAAATTTGATGATAATTATTTCTGGCATATGGATTAGTTCTGTCGATCTTTATTTTCACTTAATTATATAATAAGCCTAATTGTACTTACTTTATATATAATTACTTCTTAAATTTTATATCGATAGAAATTGATATTAAAAATTAGGTTTTAACTTAATTTTAACGAATAAATTAAGTGGATTCTATTTTATAAAAAATAGAAATATATTGATTAAACATAATCAATATAAGTTTACTAATCTACGCTCTGAATAAATAAGTTTAGTATATTTGATTTTTCAAAATTAATTTTCGATGAATGAAAAATTAATGAATAAAATAAGTCATTTAAATAATTTAAATAGTTGAATATGAAAAATTTAAAATGTAAAAAATTACAGTTACATGTTGAAAAAATGTAGCAGTTTTGTCTTACATATTTAAAATTTTACTTTAATAAAAAGTAATTAAATACATTACCAGAGTTTGCACCCAAGCACATGTCAGCATTAAACTTTTAGAGACGCTCCTTAGACTTAGATGGACGTGACCAGACACGATCCTAAGACATGTAACTGAATTTGGTCCACAATTTTTGGTTGATTATTTACATAAATTGATCGAATTACATTCTTTTTCTTCATCACAGTCTATTTACCTACATTGGAGGCTACAACCGTCAAAAAGTGGCTTGGAATATGACAGCCCCAGTTCTAACTGACATTCTTCCCAAATCTTTCTTTAAAGTGTACTTTTACGTGCCTGAGAAGTTCCGAAATAACCTTCCAACCCCCTATGGAGACGACATTATTCAGCCGGTGAAGCTGCCCCGAAGGAAGTTCGCCGCCGTGACAAGGTTCAGTGGCTACCTCAACGATGCAACCATTGCGGCGGAGCTGGCGGCCTTGAAGAAAAGCCTGCAGGGCACACCCTGGCAGTCCTCGGCGGCGTCACCGGATTACAGCGCTGCTGATTTCAATCCGCCGTGGCAAGTGGAAGACCGTGTGAGTGAAGTTATTCTGTGGTTTGACAAGAACTAATTAATTTCAAGTTTGTAGAAATGGTCTTAGCCTTGTCAAGTTATGGAGGTGATAAGGCTCACCTTAAATATTAATTAGTCCGACAATTAGAAGAATGGATTGAAGAATTGTGCTAACAATTAAGTTTTATTTAATAAGACAACTTTTGTTTTGATTCAATATCTATTTTGTGGCATAATGGGTCTTGTAAATATTACAATGTAATTTGGACCGAGTTTATAATTTTAATACATTTACATATATCCACGCACACATACATATAAATACGTATAAAATGTATAATCTCACTATATATAATCGATTATAGTATTTTTCAAATCAGGTATATTGATTGTTTGTTAATTATTATGTTCCTCCCATACAGAAGTCAAGATTAACTTTTGTTTAGAAAATAAGACAAGTTAATTTTATAACCATTTCATCCGATATTACTCGTTGATATGTCCCAACTTGTAAAAAATTAAACCTTAGAAGGACGAAATACCAAGCAACAATTCGTTATTTTTTCATAATTTATTAGGATTAGTAAGTAGTGGTCCACTGAAATTATGTTGTTTGAAAATAATAGTATATTAATTTAATATAATTGATAAGGATGTGATTTACTTTTAATATTTAATTTGAATATGATAATTTATTAAAATAATTTGTATATTATGGGTCCAATTCAATGATATTATTTAAAAATAGTAAGATATTATGTAGTATGGTGCTGCAATGTAGGGTTTGGAAAATATTTTTGATAGAAAAATAAGATAAAATTAGACATTTTCAATGAAATTTGATGAAACAAATATAATTTATATATATAGAATAGTAAAAAATGGGGAAAAATCCATTAAGATGAAAACCGTATAAGGCCTAAGCTATCCTTACCTGCTAGAGGTGAAAAATAATAAAAATTAGTGTAAACTTTAGATTTTAATATTTTTCATATGAACATAGTGAATTCTTCATGGCCACATAATTAATTCCTAAATAAAGTGCATAGTTATTGAAATTTGTTGTTAGGTTGGAAAGAAGCTTTAATCAAGCTTTCAATGTGTCAAATGTATATATTTATTTTTCCCATGCACATTATGCGAAGAAAGATCTAATTTTTGTTCCGCTGAATTTAAATTAAGGATATAATTAGAATTCCCAGACAAAGATGCTTCTATTTAATGTATAGAACAAGGATTTTGGAATAAATAAAATTTAATAAACTTTTAGACAAAAATGCTTCTATTTAAGGTATAGAAGAAGGATTTTTTTATAAATACAAATTAAACAAAATGAAATATAGACATTTATATGAAGGCTATTACTGCACGAAAAAAAGAATGTTCGTAACAATATGTAATGTCATGATAATAAATTGTTATTAATTGTTTATATTAAATATGCAATCCATGTGTTCGGCTAACAAGAAATTTTGTTTTGCCACAGTTAAAAATTTTACAAGCTTATATGGTAATAACTATGTATAAATTATCACTGTTAACAATTTGTGACTCAATAATTGTGTAAAAGTTATTACTATAAAAGTACAAAAATAACTTATTGGCTATATCTTTGTTGACGTTAAGTTATTTTTAAACATAATTTTTCAATAATCAATATTGACAACTTAGTGACATTCCTTGTCATTATTAAGTTTGTGTAAATTATTATTATGATAAAATAAATATTATTGTTGATTAATGTATAATTAGTGATGATTTTGATATTATCACTAATATTATTTTTTCTATAGTGTATATATCATATCAAGTCAATGAATTTAAAATTGGATTCACGATCAAATCGGACAATCAATTGAATCACTAGCCCAACCAAAACAACACACACATACATACACGGAAATTTATATATAATACTACATAATAATATCAAAATTAAGTTTCACAAAATGATTTTTGAAAACATATCTACCATCGTTAGATGATGCAGTCCACATGGAATGGGATGTAATGGAATGCCTTAAACATCCTAAGAAGTCCTAGTGTGATTAGGATTAGTTTTCTTTATAGTTTTAATATTTGTTAGGAGTAATTTTGTAATTTTTAATTCTTATTTTTTGCAATTGTCATATTTCTAGGAGCAATTTCTAAATTTTGTTTTTAGGGTTGAACATTAAAAGTGTATCGTCTAGGATTTGTGGACGGTGAAAAAGCTTGAATAAAATTTGAAGATTCATTCTCTTCAATCCATTACTCGGTATTTTACGAATCAAGAGTATAACTGTGTGTGTGTTTTTATTCTTAAGTTGCTTTTGTTGCACCATTTGGTATCGGCTTCAGTAAGGTCCTAGAGTCATGCCATCTCAACGCCGAGCGAATGATGCCCCGTTGGACGATCTTCTATACCATGATGAGATGGCCCAACTGTGATAGCAAGTGGAAGTCCTCACCCGATAATAAGTTACTCTCCAACAGCGCTAGGCCAACCTCGATCTTGAGGGCGTTGAAAATAGATTTTGACCCAAACCTTAATCTGTTTGCTGTTTCTGTTGCCCCAGCCAGAGCAGTTGATCGTTATTGGGAATCTAGTTTCAAAGTTGAAATCTTAGAATTTCATGATAAACTGCAGCCTCATGAGTTCCTTGATTGGCTCCACACGATCGAGGAAATTCTTAACTTCAAAGAAATCCCAAATCTTCATCATATTCCCCTAATTACCACTCGGTTGTGTGGTGATGCTCAAGCGTGGTGAAAACAATTGAAAGGGATGCGTGCTCCACATGGGAAAGCCAAGATTACCTCCTGGGAAAAAAATTATAGAAGCACATGTGTGCTGCATTTCCGCTATATAATTACGAATGCAATCTTTACCAATGTCTCCAACTCCTCCATCAAGGGGCTTGCTCGGTTGACAAATACACATCAGATTTTTACCATCTTTTAGCACACACAGAGATCACGGATTCCCTTACCCAATTGGTTTCTCATTATATTAGCAACTTGCGTTTTCCTCTCCAAAATATCCTCAACTATTCGATTCGCTGGACATCTCTGAAGCCCATCAACATGAATTACAAGCTGAAAAATAATTAAACAACTAGAATCCTTCTAGATCTTAGTAGCCTGGCACTTCTACCCATACCATTACATTATCTTCCCTTAAATCACAAAAAAATAGTAGCCCCACTTTCCCATCCTCACGGGTCTAGTGGAATTCACTGTTTCAGATATGGTGCACCCGGCCATTGCTAAGTAGATTGTTGCAAGCCTCTCTTGTAAAACCTTATTGTTATTAACGATACTTCTAGTTCAGACCTCTTATTTCTTACAGCAGACGACACTCTTATCGATAAGGAGTTGCTGAGGGTGATTCTGGACCTTTGTTGATGCTATGGTGAACTTTTCTCAACCCTTATTCCTCTCCCAATAACTGGCGTCATTCCTTCCTTTTCCAGTTGATGTACACGATTAGCGAAAAGGTTTATCATTTTATTATCAATTTGAGCAGTTGTGAAAATGTTCTCTCTACCATGGCAGTGGAAAAATTGGGGCTCAAAGTCGAACCACATCCTCGTCTGTATAAGCTTGCTTGGCTTAACAAAGGTATGGATGTTACTGTCTCTCGTCATGCATTGGTTGCCTTTTCCATTGGTTCTATATATACAAATGAAATTATGTGCAATGTGGTTCCCATGGATGCTTGTCATTTACTATTGGGTAGTCCTTGGCAATATGACCGCGCCACCTTCCATAACGGGTGGACCAACACCTATTCATTTTTATTTCATGGAAAGAAGATTGTGTTACTACCCAACCCTGACACGCATTCACCGTCGCCTTGGCATAGTACCATTTTTTTATCTCGTGCTTGTTTTAAGGAGGCTATAAATGAGTAGGGCATTGTTTATCTACTACTTGGCAAACCCATCTAGCCTTCTTTGAATGCTTCTCCTTTGGTTTAACCCCTTTTAATTGAGTTCATTAATGTGACATTCAACACCACATTGTCTTAGTCCCGGGTGCCACTCTACAAACAGACCCCACTATTGTATAAGTCCCAAAAAAATGAAGAATTACGACATCAAGTAGAAGAGTTACTTGCCAAAAGCTATATTTGCGAGAGCCTTAGCCCTTGTGCCATCCCTACCCTTTTTACGCCAAAGAAAGATGGGACTTGGCGTATGTGCATCGATAGTCGAGCTATCAATAAAATCACAGTTCAGTATTATTTTTCTATCTGCGCTTGGATGATTTGCTTGATCAGTTAGGAGGAGCCACCGTTTTAGTAAGCTGGATTTGAGAAGTAGCTACCATTAGATTCGTATTCGCCCTAGGGATAAGTGAAAAACAACCTTTAAGACACGTGAAGGCTTATATGTATGGCTCGTAATGCCTTTTGGTCTTTCTAATGCTCCGAGCATTTCTATGCACATCATGAACAAAGCCTTTTGTCCTTTCATTGGTAAGTTTATTATCATTTATTTTGACAATATTCTTATTTATAGTGCTAACACCGAGTTGTATCTCCAACACATGCGGGAAGTTTTAACTGTGCTTTGCACGGATCAATTTTATGCTTCTATCTTTAAATATGCCTTTTATACTGCTAGTGTCAATTTTTTGGGGTTATGTTGTCTCTAAAGATGGGTTAGCAATTGATAATGCCAAGATTGAAGCCATCGAAAACTAGCCCAAGCCTCACACAGTCACAGAAGTCCGCAGTTTTCATGGCTTAGCCTCTTATTATCATTGATTTTTTCCGCACTTCAACAGCATTATAGCTTTTCTTGCAAATTCTATTCAAAGGAAAAATTCTCCTGGACTCCTACTACTACTGTCGCCTTTCACGACATTAAATAGCGATTGACATCCAACCCGATTCTAGTTATTCCAAACTTATCTCACCCATTTGAATTACATTATGATGCTTCACAGATTGTCATTAGGGTCGTGCTCAGCTAATCTAGCCATCCCGTAGCTTATTTCAGTGAGAAACTTACAGATGCTAAGACTCGCTTCACCACTTACAATCTAGAATTCTATGTGGTAGTGCAAGCTGTTAAACATTGGCGTCATTATCTTTTCCACCAAGAATTTATTCTTTTTGTAGACAACAATGCTCTCAAACATCTTAGTAGCCAGGACAAGATTTTAGTCCACGACGTCTCATGGCAAAGATATTTACAACAATTCACTTTTGTGATTAAGCATAAACTAAGTATCTCCAATCAAGTAGTGGATGCTTTGAGTCATCACTACTTCTTGCTCACAAACATGTACATCACCTTTTCTGACTTTGATTATTTCATAAAGTTGTATGTATCTGACCTTTTTTTTCTTGCATATTTTCAACTTCCATATTAGTAACCACATGAATTTTATCTTAGATGATGGATTTCTCTTTCACGGTATCTAGCTTTGCATACCTAAATATAGTTTGCATTTGAAAATTATCTAAGAGTTATATAATGAAGGACATGTTAGCCATGATCATACACTGCTTCTTATTTCATCCCTTATTTTTAGCTGACATTACGTAAGGAAGTAGATCAATTTGTTGCCCGTTGTTGTATATGTCATCTTGATAAGGGCACTATGATGAAAATAGTCTTATATCTTCCTTTGCTGACTCCGACTCAACTTTGGACCGAAATCGATATGGACTTTATACTCAGCCTTTCTCAGATTCAACATGGCCATGATTCTATTTTTGTGGTGGGTGATTGTTTCTCGAAAATAGCCCATTTCATTCCTTGTAAATGAACCACTGATGCATTTGGCGTCGCTCAACTTTATTTTTAGGATATTTATAGTTTGCATGGGATATCTCTCTTAATTGTGTCCGACCATGATACACACTTCCTTAGTCATTTTTGGAGGAGTTTCTGGCACATGGTTAATACTTCTTTGAACTTTAATTTTGCATATTACCCACAAACTAATGGCCAAACTAAAGTGGTTAACCGTTTTTTAGGAAATGTTGTGAAATCTTGTTGGTGATCATATGAAGTCGTGGGACTCTAAACTCTATCAAGCTGAGTTCACCCATAATCAGGCCATCAATCTCAGCACTGACTTCAGTCCTTTTCATATTATGTATGGCTTCATTCATCTTAGTCCTCTCGATCTCATTACCCTGCCTACTCATGTCCACCCTCATAATTCGACATCTGATTTTATCACCCAACTCCAGCAACTATACCAACAGACATATACTCATTAGTTATTTCCAACTCTAATTACAAAAAACAAGTTGATGGCCACTGTCGTGCAGTTGAGTTTGAGGTTGGCGACTTCATTTGGGCTATTTAGATAGTTAATCGTTAATACCTACTATTTGCAACTTCCTAGTCAAATTTAAACCTCCGATGTTTTCAACGTGAAGCATCTTATCAGTTATCGAGTGACACTTCCGACGATGATGATGTTGTAGATTCGAGGGCAAATCTTCTCCACCATGGGGAGAATAATGCAATCCGCATGGAATGGGATGTAATGGAACAACTCGAACATCCTAAGAAGTCCTAGTGTGATTAGGATTAGTTTTCTTTACAATTTTTATATTTGTTAGGAGTAACTCTGCAATTTCTAATTCTTATTTTTGCAATTGTTATATTTGTTAAAAGCAATTTCTAAATTTTATTTTTAGGGTTGATCATTAAAAGTGTCTATCTTCTAGGATTTGAGGATGGTGAAAAAGCTTGAATAAAATTTCAAGATTCATTCTCTTTAATCTAATACTCGGTATTCTACAAATCAACGAGTATAATTGTATGTTATCTTCTTCTTAAGTCGCTTTTGCTGCATCATTATACCTCAAACTTAAGCATACATATGTTATTTGGCCTTCATGATATTTAAAAACTTGAGAAGGTCACACCATTCTCTTTAATCAATATTTGATGTTCGCTACCCCATGGCCATGGAAATTGGAAAAGGCAACATCTTTTTATTCACCATTATAGTGAGAGCATTAACAAGATACGAACAACGGTGAGAACCTCCGGCCACCTGACACCGTCGTGTACCACATTCACCATGCTCTAACTTCTATAATCACACAAGTAGCACTTGAAAGCAGCACATACAATAGCAAAACAAAAGCATTAGCCGTGTAGTGAGTGAGCAAACAGACTAATAGTACAACAACACTCGGTTGCCACCACCTACCACTTCACCGTCGCCAAGATCTATCAGATCTTGTGTCTCCATACAATATGAGTCCCTGATTTTCGTTCCTCCCTCATGTAGGCCATATAAAAAACAAAAATGTTGTAAAAATTATAAGTATATTTAGATGGTTGGGAAAGTTTAAGTAGAATAATAGCTAGAAAATGATGTTTGATGTAAAAGTCTTATTCTTTCTACAAAATTTGTCCGTCCTTATGAAATTTCAACAATCGTATCCTAAAATACAATAACTACTTTTTGACATAGTAGCACCAGAAATCTCAAGAATAACTAACCAATAAAAATGCTCTTTAACTCTATAAAAACACTAAAAAGTTCAAAAAAAATGCAGAGATAAAAATGAATGAAATCTATAAACGGGGAGACTTATTTATTTTACATATATTATGAAAGTAAATATCAACTTGGTTCTTTTATAGTGAATAGTCATGAGATGGATTAACATTTAATTTATAGTTGAATATGAAATACTAAGGAGACATATTCTCACTATATATGAATTCATGCTATTTTACACTGGGCAATAAATTTAAATGGGCCTTCAATCCTAATTTTCATATGTACTCGTAGGAACTTACTGGAGGTAATTCATAAGAAACGGCATCTCACACCCTACATATCAAGAATGTCCAGGACATATTCTACAAAGCTATAAGTCTATTAAAATTTTTGAATCAAACCTTCACTTGTTGGTCAAAAGTGCATAAATCAGATGTGAGACTTTCAAAATAGTGTTACCTCTACTATTTTTAAGTTATACACTTGAAATGTGTCCATGTTTCCATTTCACCAATATCTATTATTGAATTGCCTTTGTAACTCTCATGCATAAGACAACAAATGCTTAACTTGAACTTTATGATAGAGTTAGCTTCAATCAAGATATTATCTGAATGGTAATAGTCTTATATCTCTTATGATAATTATAATTTTTTCCAAATAAAGATTTTGTTAGTGGATCAACTAAGATTTAACTCGTAGTAAGATATTCAAGCACTATCTTCTATTTTTTAAACATATTTCTAATATGATAATACCTCACAGTAATTTGTTTGTTACGGCTTAACATTCTCTCATTCTTTGTATTTTAGATAGCAATTTTATTATCATTGTATAAAGAAATTGGCCCTTTTTAAGATCTACAAAAGGAAAAGATTTAAGAAATCTCCTAAACCATATAATGTCTTTACTCACAAAAAATATGGCTATATACTCAGATCTATAGGCAACTTTACTCCACCAATAGTAAATAGCCAATCACTAGTTGATTTAAAGTCAACTCTGTCAGATGCCAAATTAACATCACTATAACACTTAAGTGTAGACAAAGTATACTTATAATGTAAGGCATATTTCATTGTGATCTTCAAGTACCTTGCTAT
>JAGSPU010000403.1:0-38576 GCA_019321725.1 Paulownia fortunei | reverse complement strand
AAGTTAGGAATTTGGGTTATAAAAATAAAAAAAAATAAAAAAACAACCCTGATAACCCCTGATATTGAAAATAGCATATTTATAAGTACCGTGGGCTCCATCTCCGGCACTGCATTTTTTCCTTAGTGATTATGTAGATATATGAATTTTCTTATTTAGTTTTATTTTTTTAATAGTAAGCGTGTACTATTTAACATCCTATTAGCTCTAACAGTTAATTATAATTTTTAATTAGTTAATATTAATGATCTTGTACTTTACAAGATTGAGAATAAAGAAGTTTATTAATTTTCAAAATTAAGTTGGGTACCATTTAAAAATTGCCAGAGACTGCAAAATATGTTAACTTTTGTCAGCTTTCTATCTGGTTTACATATTCCAATCATCTTAATAATACTAAATATATTTTTATTATTTAATTATTATATTAATTTAAAATAATATATAATAATATTCAATTATGATATGACACCACCGCTAACTAAATAAATATACAATATGCAAGATATAATTGTCTCCTCAGAACTTAAACCTTTTCTTACAATTTTTTTAATATTTTTTTACAAAAGTAAGTCTTTTTCATTATTTTTCACGAAAATAATAGAAGTAAAACTCAAATAACTCCAAACAAAATCATATAAATTTTTAAATATTTTTTTCTTGTAAAATGTTTTAGACTCAGTTTGCACCCTCTTAATCAATTGGGCCGGCAAGCTTCTTTGGAAAACGTCCCTTTTAATTTTCAGACAGACCCACACCTCAAGATATGGGCCTTGAAAACATGACTCTTATCTCATTAACGTTGAATATAAAGATGAACAGACACAATTTTGGGCCACATTTATGGGAGAAAGAAAACATTCCCATGTAAAAACCAATTCAATAATTTTATTTTTTTGAAGAACTGTTTCAGTCAGGAGGACATTTTAAAATAAAAATGCATCAATATCGATTTTGATGTCACAAATTTCACATCTGGCTTTACTGAAATAAAGGATGACTAGGAACACAACAAATAAACAAAGGTGTTGGTTCTCTTTCATGTCTACATTAGGGTAGATAACTTAGGTTGGGGGAAAAAAAAATTGGCCTTTTAACTAATTATTTTGTATTAATTTAGATTCCGAATTTTTAAGTGTAGTAATTTAATCGCAAACACCTTCCTAAATTAATAAATAACAAATGTAACACTTGTCTCATTGAATTAAATATTTAGAGAAAATTGCCCTTATACTATATAAATTCATGTAGTTATTAATATATTTTGAGTTCACTCTTAATTTAACTTCAAGCTTTTTTTAATTAAAAAAATATTTTTAATTTTAATTTAAAAAATAATTAATAACTTAAGTAATTTAAAATGTTGAAATGAGTACATACTTTAATATGGTATATCAATCAAATAATTCATTAATTTAACGTTACATTTAAAATAGAAAAAGAATTTAACGACTTTTCTTCGATATTCATCTCCTTACATTAACTTATTTTTTCCCCACATTTTGCTTACTAAATAAAATTTTAATTTCCCTAAAAAGAGATCCTCATTTTTTCCAAATTAAAATAGTTGATTTTCAAATCTCAATCTTGGAAAGTTTTCAATTTCTCTTAATTAAAATACTATAAAAGGAGTCTTGTTTGCACTGCAATGTAGTGTTTTAGAAAACACTTAGTGTTAAAGAATGTGAAAGTGAATTAAAGTGGAGGGTAGAAGAATGAGACAGGTGTCCCCTTGAGTTGTTAGCCCCCACAAAAAACCAAAACATTAAATAATATTCATCTTATTTTAAACTATCTTTTCAGTTCTCTCTCACATCACTCACCTTGCACATGGCACAAAGCTACTTCATAAATGCCCAATTTTCTTCCCATAATAAAATCTTTTGTCGGGGAATCTTTAAGGCCTTGTTTGGGGAAATTTTCCTTTTTAGAGTGGTCATTTCCTATAATTTCACTATATTTGTGTGTTTTTAGGATATAAGTCATATTTAGGCATTGAAGTTAACGTATATTCGATTAATACTTTGGCATTGAACACAAGATTTCGAATTTTAGGTTTCAATCTTTTACACTTGAAATTAATACCTTATGAATCATTGCTAATGATTTAGAAAGTTAAAAAAAATGTATATAAGTCGTTCTTTAATTTTATAATTATATTTTTGTTGATATATTCTTTTTCAATTTGAATGCGTTGTCGATTTTATTAGAATATATCCAGAGTTTAGACAAAAAAAATATGTTAAAAATTTATCTTAGTTATATGACTCATATAAATTAAAAAATTAGTACTTATAATATGGGTTATTGAATTCAATCCAGTCAATTTTATATAGTATGAAAAGTGAAAACTATATGGGAGAAATTAAGTCAACTTAACATATGTCCTAAGCATAGAGTTTATTTTTATACACCTGAATTTCAACTTGCAAGAATTGATAAAAAAATTTGAGCTACTTTGCAATATTTCAATATATCAAGGTCAACTTTTAGATTTTAAGTTATGTTTGATAACCAAAGGATCACACAAAATGGAGCATTTAAGCCCAAGCAACCAAAGCACAAACTAGATGACATTCTTTTCAGGAAGCCACATCATAAAAAGCGTGGATCCAAACAGCCTCTTATTAGTACATGACTAGTCATCTAAAGAGCGAATACTTTTTAATTGAGCAGCATTATCCGCCTCAGGTGGGAAGGTATGATGCTACGTGTAGGATTTTGATGGGAATGCATGAGAAATTGAGAATTAGTATTATAAGCAACCAGACTTGCTAGACATATAGCATTACAATTTTGCAGCGGCAACACTGTACTTGGCGGCAGAGAGAGAGCGAGAGAGAGAGAGAGAGGGAGAGGGAGAGGGAGAGATATGAGGCAAGAAGAAGAAGGGAAAAAGATTGAAGAGAAAGAGTAATCAGAAGGCTAATGGAGTTGATGATGCCTATGATTTGGAGAACTATCCAGATTGTTCTCTCTTTTGGCCTCCGAAGATCGTGACTTTCTGCCGTCTCCCACTGGAACTCAGGTAACTCTTTATATCTGTTTGTGTGTGTGTTTGTGTAAATCTTGATAATGGGTCAAGCTTCTTTTTGGGACAAGGTTTCTGGGTAAGTTTAACTAAAAGTCTAAAAGAAAAAAATTGAATGCTTTCTGGTTAATTTGTCCATCTTTTGTTGGAGTGAGGGGGTTGGTGTCAAGAAAATGGCCACACAATTTTTGATAAAAATTGAAGGGGTTTAGAAAATTGTCTAATTTAATTTTTTATCTAAATTTTATCAATTCATATTTTTTGAAGTTGAAGCCTATATAAATTCTTTATATCTCATTTATAGAGTGTTCTAAAATTAGAGAATTAAAAAGAGTTTGAGAAATTTTTTTTAGAGAAATGGAATAATTTTGTGAAAAAATTTTTTTGTATAGGTTTTGAGTTGCAAGTATTATAAATACTTTATATATTTTATCCCTTTAATAAAATGATATGTAGTAGGTCCGAAGGCGTAGATACAAGTGGTCGAACTCCGTTATTAAATTTGTGTGTTATTTTTGTTGTTATTTTGTATTTTTACTTATCTGATTTATTAGGAATTTTAAGTTTGGCTATCGTATTTAGGATGACGAAAATAAGAAGGTAATCCGTAGTAGAGATGTAGTTTTCGACGAAAGGGTAATGTACAAATACATACATAAAATAAACTCTAATGACTCAGTGCAGAGTGAGCCAGTATTTGCAGATGTAAATGCTAGTGATGTTCTAGATAGTCCTATAATGGAGTCGATTGTAGCAAATCCTCAACTAGAGAAAATCGTTGGACAGAGCAGTGCGCAACAGTCCAATACATTGCAGCCTCCTACTCCAGTTCGTGTATTGAGAAGGTTTTCTCGACCTCATATGCCTAACAGAAGATATATGAACTTGACTGATGGAGAAGAGCGTGAATGCTATGATGAAATGTGTCACACTAAAGACGCCAGCAAGTGGGAGCTTGCCATGAAAGAAAAGATGAAGTCTTTAATCTCCAACCAGACATGAGAACTAGTTGAACTACCCGTGGGGAAGAAGACACTTCACAATAAATTGGTATACTGGGTGAAAGAGGAGCATGATGGTTCCAAGAGATACAAAGTTTGACTAGTTGTCAAAGGATTCCAACAGAAGGAATGAGTTGACTACACCGATATTTTTGCTCATGTTGTGAAGCTCAATACTATCAGATCAGTATTGAGTATGGTTGCCATTGAAAATCTTCATCTTGAACAATTGGATGTGAAGACTACATTCTTTCATGGAGACTTAAATGAGGAGATATGTACCAGTCAGAAGGTTCTCAAAAATAGGGAAGAAGAACATGGTGTGTAGACTTAAAAAGAGTTTATATGATTTGAAACAAGCCTCAAGACAGTAGTACAAAAAGTTTGATGGCTTCATGCACAAAGAAGGTTTCCAGAAGTGCAACGCCGATCACTGTTGCTACTTCAAGAGATATAAGTCCAATTATATCATTTTACTACTTTATGTCGATAATATGTTAGTAGCGGTTCAAATATGAATGATATCAGAAGGTTGAAGCAACAATTGTCAAAGAAGTTTGACATGAAGGACTTAGGTGCAACAAAGAAGATTTTTGGAATGCAAATCACAAGAGATAGACAGAGAGGGTTCTTGCAGTTATCTCAGGCAGAGTACATCAAGCGTGTTTTGCAGAGATTCAACATGGGCGATGCCAAGCCAGTCAGCACACCATTCGCCTATCCAAGGATCAGTTCCCTCAGACGGAGGAAGAGAGAGAATCATGACTAAGGTTCCTTATGCCTTAGACATTGGAAGTTTGATGTATGCAATGGTTTGTACGAGACCAGACATTGACCATGTAGTGGAAGTTGTTAGCAGGTTTATAGCAAATTTAGGAAAAGCTCATTGGAAAACAATCAAGTGGATTTTGAGGTATCTATAAGGCACCGTAGAGAAATGTTTGTATTTTGAAAAATGAGAGTTAAAAATACAAGACTACGTAAACACATATTTTGGAGGTGAAGTCGATCACCGAAAAAGCACCGATTATATATTTACTATTGGAATTACAGCTGTTAATTGAATGCCGCAAATACAAAAGATTGTCACTCTATCCACTACAGAGGCTGAGTATATAGCAGTAATTGAAGCTAGTAAAGAGATGATATGGCTTCAAGGTTTGTTAATTGAGTTGGGATTCAAACAGGAGAATAATGTTCTGCACAATGATAGTTAGAGTGCGATACACTTGGCGAATAATTCAGCATTTCATTTCAGAACCAAGTATATTGGACTTCGTTATCACTTTATCAGATCTTTATTGGATGATGAAATGCTAATATTGGAGAAGATCCAAGGGGATATGTTGACAAAGATGGTGGCTATCAACAAACTAAAGTTGCGTTCAACTTCAGTTGGCTTGCAAGAGTAACAAGATCGAAAAGATCTGCTGCATAGATCGAGGTATGAAGACATAATGAAATTAGTCTTCAAGTTGGAGATTGTCAAGAAAATGACCAAACCATTTTTGATAAAAAATGAAGGGTACCTAATTTAGTCAATTGTCAATTAAGGTGTTTAATCTAATTTTTTTGCCTAATTTCTTACCTAAATTTTACCAACCCATATTTTTTAAAACTTATATAAACCCACTTAACTCTCATTTGTAAAGTATCCCAAAATTAGAGAATTAGAGAGAGTTTAAGAACAAAAGTTTAAGAGAAAGCTTGTGAAAGAATTTTGTGAAGAAAAATTCTTGTATAGGTTTTGAGTTGTAAGTATTGTAAACACTTTCTATATTTTCTCCCTTTAGTAAAACGATCTGTAATAGGTTCGGAGACGTAGGCACAATTAGCTGAACTCCGTTATCAAATTTATATGTTATTTTCATTGTTATTTCGTATTCTCACTCTTCTGATTTATTGGAATTTCAATAATTTCCAACAGTTGGAATTTAGAACCCTTTATCTGAGTGTGTGTGTGTGCCCCAATCTTGGGTCGAGTTATTTGTTGGGATCTTTTCTTTAGTTAGTTGAATTGAAGATTGAAAAGAAACATGATTGCTTTCAGGTTTACTAGTTACTGTTTTGGTTTCGGTACGGGTGTTGTTGCTAAATTTATTTTCGCACTTTCTTCTCTGAATCTTCAGTTCAGATTCTCTTCGGCAAGATGTTGTTTCATCTTCTATTTTCACATTTATAAGATAAATATTGATTGTGGATCATGTATACTTGGCATCTGCTCATGAATTGGAATATGATGAAAACGATTCAAAATGTCGAATCTTAACTCCTACTAGTTATTTTTTGAACAAATACTTACCTACAGTATCTCTAAATGTTTTTTATGTTTCGATAACATCGACATGTTATGAAAATTGTGTAATGAGAATATATTATCATTGCGCATTTTTCCAAGTTAACCAGAAACAATCACCCAAAGCATGTCCAATTTGCTTGCAATTTTTCAATATGATAAAAAGGGTGACTAAAATGAAGGCCTTGAGAGGACAAAATATGTTGTTCATACCCGGCTTGAACTGATGACCTTTACTTTTTATTCATTTTTTCCTTTTTTATTACGTAAACAATCCCTTCTCTGGGGAAAAAGTGGAAATTCATCTTGAAAACTTTCTCGAGCTAATGAGATGGTTACAACATATGTCCATAATGCTTGACTTCAAATTAGAGCACAGACATCTCATTGAAACTTGACTTGATTGGCTTAGAGGAGACTATACTAAAAGAAAACATACTAGTATCAACCATGTGATCATAGCACCGAAAATCGCACACAGAGGAATTCTATGGTCACTTAAGACTTCATGATCTCCACCATAAAATGGAACACTATGTGAACTCATTTGCGCACACATAGATCACCAACATCTACTTCATGACGTTAGCTTTTGCGGACTTTAATATTTTTTCTATCTATTTTTTTTTTTGGGTGGAGGGTGGGTTGGATGGGGGAAGCTAATAACTTGCAGAGATTGCTTGTTTCATGCTTTATGTGCCCCATTACTAACTTAATCACCTAATTATAAACTGGATATGTTTTCAAGTTTGGTGGAAGACAAGATGAAAGACAATAAAGAAACTCCAGAATTCAGATAACTTGAATTCAAACAAAGTCGAGCCTGCAAGCCAGTTATTCTTTTTCAGAATTCAATTATTGCATTACGTCAGAAAACTGTCTTTTTGTGCACACAATTCAGATGATGGATGCTAGTATCTATTTTTTTTAGGTGACTTGGTTCTACCTCATCTTTTGAGTGGAGTGAATTGATTTGTCTGCCACGCTTAGTTAATTATCATATTTTTTTCCTTAATTTTTGTCCAGCTTTTAGTGCCTCTTCTACCAAAAACTATATGGCATTGTCATGGGTTTCATATTCCTTTAACTGGATTTTTATGTGATGAATGAGTAGTGTTCCTGCGTGCATTTCTCTGATAAAACAAAACATCATTTTGCAGCTATGAGTAATGTATAAGAGGCAGTTGCATTACTTGTAGCTGCCATATTTCTCATATGAGTTTTATAGAGAATCCCCCTCTTATAAAGTAAATTGCTTCATTTATCAAAATATGAAGCTATTATGCTAATAAAGAAGGTTTTTCTTCTTCTTCTTCTCTTTCTCTAGTGTATGTTTTATATGTTGGAGTGTTGGGTGGATGAGTATGTGCTAATTGATATGATCGTTTCCTTCATGCCATTCATGTTGTGTGGTCAAATGTTCACTACTATAAGGTTGATTATGCAAAATGTGGATATCATTTTTGTCACTTATAGGAAAAGTGCATGCCATATTACTCTTTGAGCTGCACAACTTAAAAATTACTTTTCCAATTAAATGAAACAATTTAGGATCCGCATCATGAATACACAGATTTATATTCAGCCAAACTGAATAAAGTAATTTTCAAGAAATCTGTCTTACTCGATCAGGTCTTCATGGATGTAGATTTATCATTTTCATGTGCCTGTTCTTGAGGCAGGTGAAAATCTCTGATCTCGAAGGAAAAATTATTGGCATTTACTTTTCTACTAGCTGGTATCCGCCTAAGTTCACCCCAGTACTGCCAATGCTTATGAGCAACTTAAGAATTATGATCCTGGCTTTGAGATAGTCTTTTTGTCATCTGATGAAGACCAGGATACCTTTGATGACTACCGTGCTTTGATGCCATGGCTCGCTATTCCTTTTTCTGACTTGGAATCAAAGAGAGCTTTGAATAGAAGGTTTGAAATAGAAGGTATACCCTGCTTGATTATTATACAACCAAACAGTAATAAAGATTCAACAATTCTAAATGGGTTGATCTCATATATCGGTATGGTATACAAGCTTATCCATTTACAAAAGGGATAGTGGAGTAGTTGCTACAGAAGGAGAATGACAAGCATGAAAATCAGACTTTTAAGGATTTACTGACTAACAATGAGAAAGATTTTCTCTTGAGTCATTCCATACCAAAACAGGTAAGTCCAGCCTGCTATAAATCACAGAATTCAATATTAGGCAACAATATTTACTTCTAAAATCACAATTTTTGAACCTCCATAGTACTTATGTAATGATGATTCCACTACACCTTTGTTTGTCTGTTGTGATGCCCTTGGTAATGTTTTGCTTAATATGTGAAGGATAACTCTCCTGCAGGCCTGTAGAATTGCAAATGTTGGTGTGAATTGTATATCTTTAAAATTGATGGTAATAGGAATTAAGATTGATCTCCACCATAAAATGGAACACCATGTGAACTCATGTGCGCACACATAGATCACCAACTTCCACTTCATGAAGTTCGTTCATTGAGAGAACCATAAGAATTTTCTTGTTATGTTGTTGAGCATTTTAAGGATTTTAGTAAGTTCTTGCAGTGTACTATTCTTCAACGTATGAATACAAGATTGCTCTCTCTCTAATTGGTTTCTCTTGAGCATTCAGAAGAATTGAAAAGTCATCTTTTGCTGCCTTTAATAACTTACCGAGATTACTTGTTTCATGCTTTATGTGCCCCTTTACAAGTAATTGGATGGAATCAATGGAGCATGAAGTAATATCTACTTATAATGCATGAAAACTCAATGGAGAACAAGACACTTAAAGTGAGACACCATATTATATGTAAATATATACAAAAGTACTGGTCCCTATGCATATGAAAAATAATATCCTAACTAAATTTGAACCAGGTTCTCATTTTGAGTGTTATTCTCACGAATGTAGTTGTTTTTTCGCAGAAATACGATGAAGCTTGCCGGTGGTTGCCTCGAATGTTTCTAGTATAAGGGAAAAAAAGGAATAAGGAATACAAAATAGGAAAACTTTGAGATGGGAAGATGCTATGATATGACAGTTCTTAGCTTTCCAAACATGGAAGGCTTTTTGATTTATAGGAGAGCCAGTCACAGTTTGAATGGCATCAACTAACTTACTCTCTAGGTGCTTCTTAACTACTGTACTATTTGATAGATGGTCTTCGTGTTCTCAAAGTGTATGTGGTTGTTTGGGTGATTTTTCTTGCAACCAGCATGACACTCAAATTCATACGCATTAAGTGCCTATACAACAATCAAAATAATTTAACAAACAAGTCAGAGTGGCAAAGATATAGTAAGTGTCTTTTCTGATGGAGAATAAGATAGATCACTTACTTTAGAATAATTACAAGACCGACACCCACAAAGATAGCCAGAGCCTTGACAATTCTAGGAATCTTCTTGTATTATGCAAGAAAATATCAAACAAGTGATGAAAAGAAGATAAAAAGTTATGAAGAAAATAAGATGATATACAACAATTACCTCTCACAATCTAGAAATATATCACACTGGCACCCCATCAAGCATACCAGTCCTGACATTAGTTGGGAATCTGTTTGGTGACTATTTGGTAGCTTTTTTCTCTGACTTATTTTTATATGTAGATCCCAATCTGGATTTAGGTGCCTAAAATGGGCGCACAATAGAATTGCCATTAGCACATCCATCTCTTTTTTGTGAGGTTTTATGATGTTTGTACTGATGGTTGTTCATACAATAAGTTATAGCTACTAATAGGCCTTGCCAGAGCATCCATTACATCTTGATAACTACCAAAAGATATGACATTTGAGCCCCCTTTATTACGAGATTGAGTCGTTGTTACAACATTATTAATACTTTTCCCAAAGGTTGAACCCTTTGATCTAATATTTGCATCTCCAATGTCATAAGAATGGCCAATCAATGTGACGTTTCCACCTTCCTTACCATAGGATTGTTCCATGGATATAAAGGTGTTTCTACTTCCTCTGTGTATGCCTGATCCATAGTCATACCTAACTCGTGTTCTACATATATATACAATCCATTTCATGGTCTTTAACCTGATCAATCTTGACTTTTTTAATTCCACCATAATTAACCCATGTTTCTGGTATTCCATAGCAGTAGACATGATGATTCATGATTCTGGCTTGGTAATTGGAACTTCAATACCCTGCTTTTTGCAGGGAAATAACTCTAGTTTAGCAGTATCTGAAAACTATTGGCGGTCACGCTTAGGTTCCATCCTAGATGATCTATCAGAAAAAAATATCTCCATCAGTCATATCTCCATCACCCTTTCATGATTAAAAATAGGATTAATTTTGGGTTGGATATTTATAATCTTACAGTCACAAGTACTATACATAACTGTAATCACTATTTACAACAAACTAGAAAGAACAATGCCGGGCAGAATAATAATTTTAATAAATTAAATAAAATAGTATTACAAATTGGATTAAGACCTTAGATCATCTTTTTTTTATGGGTATTGATTATGAAGGCAGATTTAATCATGATTACATTCAAAGTATAAACTATTTATTATGTAAAGTATCTTATAACCTTGTCTTAATGAGACATTATTAATTGAAAGTAATCAGATATTTGATAAGTTTAACTAAGAATGCAAAAGTAATAAATAGTTTATACTTTGAATGTTTAAAAACTAAGTTTCGAACAACATTTTTGAAAACCAAAATATATACATGTAAGTGTTCAAATAAAGCATCCCGATTTCCAAATTTTTAAATTTCCCAATTCCCATGCATCGCTAAAGTCACGCAAGTATACACCAAACCAATTGGGTGACGTGTATGCCAAATCTAGGCACGTTCACAACTAACAAAAAACAAAACCCTATAGAGGGCATATTCACAACTAACAAAAAATCAAAACCCTAAAATTTATGTTACAATAAGTTTAACTGCAATCATCGCCGGTAATTCCATCAGAGCCTTAAACGAGATTATAATCTGAAGTATGCCTTAATTTTAAAGTTATGGAATTTTCAAGTTTGATTGGGGCTACGACTTTTCATTCCAATCTGTAAAATTCTCCTTCCCTTATTATATCAATTTTTTAATCAATTTTCATTTTTGGAGTGCCATCAATAATACTACAGCCTACAACGTCAAAATATTTTTTTTAATACCATCATAACATGTAAAGATATACCTGAAGCACACTCATGGCGTAAGTAATATCGCTTGGCAGGCTCATAATCTGAATCTCATTTTTATCAATTGAGTTTTTTCATTTTTTGCTTCTCTACCTTCTGGTATTGATCCATGCTCTATAAAATCAAATCAACAAACACACAAAAATATATATATATATATATATATATAGATAACAAGCTGACGTAAAAAAGAAAAGGAAAACCCCTAATTAATTAATAAATATAGATTGAAAAAAAATAGAAATAACTAGTGTTTTGCTGTAAAAAGAAGAGTTATAGATCTATAAATTCATGAATTTTTAGGGGATTTTCAATAATTAAAATAAAAATATATTACCTTTTGCTGTTTATGTAGAGTTTATGTTTATGTAGAGTTCTAGGTCTGTTCTTCGGGCTTCATTTATTTGTTATGGTTGTCAAAAAATTCTCATAAAAATAGGCTATTTATACCTTATTTTCATGGCCCGCAATTGCTCAAGTCACAATCAATATCTTAGATGGAGGCTCACTAGTCTAATTTCTTGCCCACATATAAAATAAGTTATTCTATAAGTGTAAGAATTTTGTAAACATAGATTGTTGAATTTTGACGTATAGAAAAACAACCAATTTCCAAAGTATCAGATTTAAGACGAATTGAACCAATTGTATACACATCCTGACAATCTTTCTGTGCATATGTTACTCAGTTTCCAAAATTGGGCTACATTCAAAGGCAAAGAGAAAATTGTATTATTTCTTAAAGAGGAAAAAAAAGGATTACAAATTACAGTTATAAAAAATTCTCATAACTTTAGCCTCAAAAAATAATCTATTAATACTATGTCGTATGTAGGGCTCCAACCTCTACACCACCTTAATTTATCTAACCTCGCTAATATAACAAGGGATGTGCAAATATAACAAGGCGAATATAACAAGGGATGCTAATCATGGATATCTTTCTTTTATTCTCTCGCTCTCATGTTTATGTGTTTGTTTTTTGCATGCCATTCATGTTTTCTTCACGGTTCACTACTATAAGATTGATTATGCAAAATGTGGATATCATTTTTGTCTATGATTTAATTCATAAGAAAATAAATTAAAAGATGAATAAAATAAAACGAAGTCTGAACAAGTAATTTGATAGAATCAATGGAATATGTAGTAATATCCACAAAAGTTGCTATAGATAGCACTGTAAAATATGTTATGATAATGTGTGAAAACTCAATGGAGAACAAGACACATAATATGGGATACCATAATATATCTAAATACAAAAGTGTTGGTCCCTATGCACATGAAAGATAATATTCCAATTAAACTTGAATCAGGTTCTCATTTTGAGTGTTACTCTCATAAATGTAGTTGTTTCTTTGCAAAAATACCCTGAAGCTTGCCAGTGGCTGCCTGGAATGATTCTAAAAAGAAGGAATAAGGAATACGGAATAAGAAAATTTTGAGATAGGAATAGGGTATGGTATGACAATTCATACATTTCCAAACATGGAAGGCGTTTTGATTTATAGAAGAGCTAGTCATAGTCTGTATGGCATCAACTAACATACTCTCTGGGGTGCTTTTTAACTCCTGAACTATTTGATAGATGGTCTTCCCATTCTTAAAGTGTATATGGTTGTTTAGGTGATTTGCCTTGCAACCAGCATGACGCTAAAACTCATATGCATTAAGTGCATGTACAACAACCAAAACGATTTAACAAACAGGTTAGAGCGGCAAAGATATAGTCACTGTCTTTTCTCAGGAAGATTAAGATAGATCACTTACCTTAGAACAATTACACGACCGACACCCACAAAGATAGCCAGAGCCTTTGATAATTCCAGGAAGCTTCTTCTAATATGCAAGAAAACATCGAATAAGTGACGAAAAAAAGAACAAAAAAACTATGAAGAAAAGACGATAGTATTAAACAATTACCTCCCGTGATCTAGAAACATATCGCACTAGCACCCTATCAAGCATACCAGTCACTGTTAAACTCTTGACATTAGTTGGGAATCTGTTTGGTGCTTCTTTTCTAGTAACTTTTTTCTCCGACTTTTTTTTATATGTAGATTCCAATCTGGATTTAGATTTCTAAAATGTGCTCACAATAGCATTGCTATTCAGCACATCCATCTCATTTTTGCGAGGTTTTATTGGTGTTTAAATTGATAGTTGTTCATACAGTAAACTATAGCTACTAACAGGCCTTGCCAGAGCATCCATTACATTTTGATAAACTAATAAAAGATATGGCATTAGAGCCTCCTTTATTACGAGACTAAATCGTTGTGACAGTATTATTAATACTTTTCCCAAAGGTTGAACCCTTTGATCTAATATTTGCATCTCCAATGTCATAGGAATGGCCCCTTATAATGCGACGTTTCTACCTTTCTTACCATAGGATTGTTCCACCTTCCTTAACATAAAAAAATATATATATACATGTATATATGTAATAAGTTTAACTACAATCATCGCCGTAATTCCATCGGAGCCTTAAACAAGATTGTAATATGAAGTATGTCTTCGTTTTAATGTTATGGAATTTTCAAATTTGATTGGGCCAGGACATTTCATTCTAATCTGTAAAATTCTGATTCTATTATTAAATCAATTTTCTTTAATCTATTTTCGTCAGTGGAGTGCAATCAATAATAATAGTACACACTATAACAACAGAATTTTGATATTTGTAGTTAATTTTTTTTTAATACTATCATAACATATATAGATATACCTAAAGCATACTCATGACATAAGTGATGTAGCTTGAAGCACACTCATGACATAAGTGATGTAGCTTGGCATGCTCATAATCGAAATCTCATTTTCATCAATCAATCTTTCCACTTTTGGTTTCCCCACCTTCTGATACCGATCAATGCTCGACAAAATCAAAAATAAAACAACCACACATAATGTGTATATATATGTGTGTGTATCCAACAAGCAAACGAAAAAAAAAAACATGAAAACCGCTATAAACTAATAAATAAATACTGAAAAAAAAAAAAGGAAATAACTAGGGTTTTGCTTGTAAGAGAGAACACGTTCTATGCTTCTAGCCCTCTTCTCCCTTTATTCCTTAGTTAATTATGATTATCAAAAAACTTTGATAACCCCTGCTATTGAAAATAGCATATTTATACGTATCGTGAGCTCCATCTGGCATTGTGTTGATTTACCTAACAGTTATTTAACATCTTATTAGCTCTAACAGTTAATTATAATTTTTAGTAAGTTAATATTAATGATCTTATACTTCACAAGATTGAGAATAAAGAAATTTATTAATTTTCAGAATTAAGTGGGTACCAATTAAAAATTGTCAGAGACTATAAAATATGTGAACTTTAAGTCCGGGTTACCATTTCCATATCCCAATCATCTTATTAATATTAAATATATTTTTATTATTCAATTATTATATTAATTTAAAATAACATATAATAATATTCAATTTTGATATAACACCACTGCTAACTAAACAAATATATGATATCTGGGATAATAATTGTCTCCCTAATAACTAAAACCAAACATACCTTACAATTTTCAATATATATTCACATAGTAAATCTTTTTCATTGTTCTTTTACGAAAATTGTAGAAGTAGAACCATCTAACTCCAAACAAGATCGTATAAATTTTAAAAAAAGAAAATTGTAACATGTTTTAGACTCAGTGCACTCCCTCTTAATCAATTGGGCCGACAAGCTTCTTGGGAAAAAAATCTATTAATATAGACCCCGAAAGTGTTTGAACTAGCCTACACCACTAGATATGGGCCTTGAAAAACTAATTCAAATTTATTTTTTAAGAACTGTTTTAGTCACATCTTACTTCAGGGGAAATATAGGATGACAAAGAACACAACAAATAAACAAATGTTAGGGTTGGTTCTAATCTCAAGTTCTTTCATGTCTACATTAGGTGTGGATAACTTAGGTTGGGGGGGGGGGGGGGGGGAGGGAGGACGGAAAAGAAATTGACCTTTTAACTAATAAATTTGTATTAATTTAGATCCCAAACTTTTAAGCTTACCAATTTGACACTTTAATTTTTTTAAAGTGTATTTAACATTGCCTTTTCGACCAAATTCACCTCTCAAAAAAGGGATATTCAAATTCATGTTGGGTTTGGGTTTTGTACAAAATATTATGAAAAAAAAATACCATTTACCAAATTATGATAAAGTGTTAATAGTTTAAAAAAAAATATTTGGTTGAAAAGTCAGAGAAAGTAGTATTTTATGTAACACTTTCAGTGTCAGGAAATGTTAAAACAAACGTTTTCATCATATACATATACATATACACATATATATGTAGTTTTAATCAGAAACCGTTTTCATCATCTAATTACTAATAGTAATAATACTTAAATATAGGAGAACTTATTTAAAATAAATATGTATAAAAATTAATATGAATGTTTTTAATTTTTTGAAACAATATGTAATAACTATTATTGTATATTCTAGGTTATTGTAATTTTAAGTTTTATATAAATTAAATAATTTATGTTGCACATGATGATGTTTATTTATTTTCTAATATGCATTTAATAAGAATGATGTCAACTTAACTATTATTATCTATGCAAAACTTAATACAAATAGTACTTTAATTTTTCTAAATTAGTATACAAATTGTTATTATAAGATAATTTTAAAAAAAAAAACTAATAAAATTAATAAATAAATGAAAGTGAAAATAATTGTTCAGAATATTATTAATTAATAAACAATTTGTATAATCCCATTGGGGCGTGCTTAATTTTTAGTTTGACCAAAGTTTTTTATTAGTTTAATAAGACATAGGCAATGTAATTTTGTAATAAATAATTGTATTATTTTTTGAAGATTTGCCAATTCAAAGCAAAATTATAGTTGTGGTATAATAGGAAGTCAAATGTCACAAAATATTTTTTAATTTGATATATTATAATATCTTGTATGATAATTTTTTTCTCGTTGAAATTATATGAGCAAACAAGCGTTAATTATAATTTATTAAAAATATTTGCTAAATAGCAAATATATACAATGGATAAAGAAACCCGGTTATCAAGATAATCAAAATAGTATTCCATTTAATATATTTAAAGATTTTAAATTCAAATTGATACAAAACAACTGATTTAAAGTTAAAGAAAAAACAAAAAAAACATGTACCCTAGCTTAAAGTAGAAAGGAAAAAAATTCAATATACCTTTAACAAATTGACAAGTTTTATGGGCTGCAGGACAGCTGTCAATGAGAAATGTCTTGGACAATCTGTAAATGTCTGTCTCCCACTCGCAGCAACCTTTTTTTGTGAAGGAAGGTAATTATTCCTAAACTAATTAATCCATGTGATACATATATAATAAATTTTGGTTAAAAAAATATTAATTGTTATATTATATATCTTAAATATTTTATTTTATTTTTACTAGAATTTAAAATCCAAGCATAATCTTGAAGCATCTATCAAATAGGTTTTAAGACGTAAAAGTACCTTTTTTTTTAGTATAATAAGTATTTTTTGTATTTCTTATTAGATCTTTCTTGTCCTGTTGTTAAGATTGTTGAAAACTTAAACTTAAACTCATTTTAAATTCAGAGTAATGGATAGACTCATTAAATTTACAAAACTCAATTTACAATTTTAATAATGTTAAAAAAATATATTTTTTAAAAAATAATATTATTAAAAATTTTATTTTTTTAAAAAAATAAAACATTATATATGTAAGCAAATACGCAACAATAATATGAATCAATATTCATATATAAAAAGAAATAAAATATATCTATACGCAGAAAATTATCGATTTACGTATTTTGAATCGAACTCATTTACTAACTTCCTTAAATCACGAACTAATCACAAATATATGGAGAGAAAAACGTAGAGGCTCCAAACAAGAACGTATAGAGAAAAAGATAGATAAGAGATTATGGTGAGAGTTTTGGGAGAACACGTTCATTTATTGTGTTGATGGAAATGTCATATATATATATATATATATATATAAGATATATATTTTTCTACACAAGGAATTCTAATTCAACTATAAAATTCAATTCCACAATGTTGATGGAGATGTGATATATATATATATAAAAGAGATATATATTTTTCTACACAAGAAATCCTAATCCAATTTGAAAATTCAATTCCAACTATATTATAGACATTCAACTCAAATATAAAAATCAATTAAATCAAAAATTTTAAATTCGATTTAATTTTTAATAATATATAATAATTTTAAAAATATAAAAAAAAACAAACAGATCAAATGTGAATTCGTGCGAATTTGAAAATAAAAACAAAATCCCCGAACCAAATTTATTTATATGCTAAAACATATTTTAGGCTGGACGGATTCGGACGGATCGCGAACCAAACCCTATTACCATATCTATATTTAGACAACTTGGAGACGGCAACGTATAGGACATGTGACAACTTCGCAACAAAAGGGCAAAAGAGTTTACGAAAAGTCCAAAAGACAATACAATACGTGGGCCTTTGAGGTTCCATTAATGATTGCTCGTTTGGTGGGTCATCCACATATGTTTGTGTTTCCACTTTTTTTCTTATTCCAGTTTGGGAATTGAGAGGTCGACAATGAGGCCTAGGGTTGAGTCTTTGCATGTTATAACTATGATTTGTGGGTGGTCGGGTCATTAGATGTGATTTGAACATTAATTAAGATTGCAAAAAATCAAATAAGATATGATACTATAATATTTTAATTTAAGATAAAATATATTATATTTCTGAATTATATTTTTAGTTGCAAATACCCTCCTAAATTAATAAATATAACACTTATTTTTTGAATTAAATGAGGTAAAATGTGTTATATCCCGTGTATAGTTACAACAACTTCTAAACTAACAAATGTAACTCTTGCCTCATTGAATTAAATATTTGAATAAAATTACTCTTATACTATATAAATTTATATATTCTTAATATATTTTGAGCATTTTCTCCCTTAATTCAACTTCAAACTTTTTCTTAATTAAAAAAATATTTTTTAATTATAATTTAAATAAATAATTAGTAACTTAAATAATTTAAAATTTTAAAATTAAAGTAATAATATGAGTACAGACTTTAATATAGTATATCAACCAAAGAATTCAATAATTTAACAATTTTGATGGGAATGCATGAGAAACTGAGAATTAGTATTATAAGCAACCACACTTGCTAGACATATAGCTTTACAATGGGCAGAGAGAGAGAGATGAGACAAGAAGAAGAAGAAGGAAAAAAGATTGAAGAGAATTTAGTAATCAGAAGGCTAATGGAGTTGATGATGCCTATGATTTGGAGAACTATCCAGATTGTTCTCTCTTTTGGCCTCCGAAGATCGTGACTTTCTGCTCTCCCACTGGAACTCGGGTAACTCTTTATATCTGTTTGAATGCTTTCTGGTTAGTTTGTCCATCTTGTTGGGGTGTGGGTTGGAACTTAGAACTCTTTATCTGTGTGTCTGTGTGTCTGTCTTGATTATGGGTCCAGTTACTTGCTGGGATCTTTTCTTTAGGTAGTTGAATTGAAGATTGAAAAGAAACATGATTGCTTTCTGGATTACTAGTTACTGTTTTGGTTTCAGTACGCGGGTTGTTGCTGAATTTATTTCCCAGTAATAGTAGCATTTCCTTCTCTGAATCTTCAGTTCAGATTCTCTTCAGCAAGATGGTGTTTCATCTTCTATTTTCATATTTCATGTTTTATGCTCCCCTTTACAAGTAATTGGATGGAATCAATGGAGCATGAAGTAATATCTACAAGAATTGTTGTAGAAAAAGACAATGTGAGACACCATATTATATCTAAATATATACGAAAGTACTGGTCCTATGCACATGAAATATAATATCCTAATTAAATTTGAACCAAGTTCTCATTTTGAGTGTTACTTTCACAAATGTAGCTGTTTCTTCGCAGAAATACGCTGAAACTTGCCATTGGCTGCCTGGAATGATTCTAGTAAAAGGGAAAAAAAGGAATAAGGAATACGGAATAAGAAAACTTTGAGATGGAAGAGGCTATGATATGACAGTTCATACCTTTCCAAATATGGAAGGCTTTTTGATTTATAGGAGAGCCAGTCACAGTCTGAATGTCATCAACTAATACTCTCTTGGGTGTTTTTTAACTCCTGAACTATCTGATAGATAGTTTTCCCATTCTCAAAGTGTATATGGTTGTTTGGGTGATTTGTCTTGCAACCAGCATGACGTTCAAACTCATAAGCATTAAGTGCCTATACAACAATCAAAATAATTTAACATGTCAAAATAACAAAGATATAGTCACTATTTTTTCTAAGAGAGAATAAGATAGATCCTTACCTTAGAATAATTGCAGGACCGACACCCACAAAGATAGCCAGGGCCTTTGATAATTCCAGGAAACTCCTTGTATTATGCAAGAAAAATAAAAAAAAAAGTGACGAAAAGAAGAACAAAAAACTATGATGAAAAGAAGACGATATAAAACAATTACCTTCCGCGAGACAGAAACATATCGCACTGGCACCCCATCAAGCATACCAGTCACTGTTAAACTTTTGACATTAGTTGGGAATCTGTTCGATACTTCTTTCTTGGTAGTTTTTTTCTCCAACTTATTTTTATATGTAGATTCCAATCCGGATTTAGGTGCCTGAAATGTGCTCACAATAGTTGTACCATTTGTCACATCCACCTCCATTTCGCGAGGTGTTTTTGATGTTTGAACTGAAGATTGTTCATATAATAAGCTATAGCTACTAACAGGCCTTGCCAGAGCATCCATTACATCTTGATAACTACCAAAAGATATGGCATTAGAACCCCCTTTATTACGAGATTGGGTTGTTATTTCAGCATTATTAATACCCTCCCCAAAAGTCGAACCCACTGATCTAATATTTGCATCTCCGATGTCGTAGGATTGGCCCAATGATGTGGCATTTCCAAATTCCTTACCATAGGGTTGCTCCATGGATATGAAGGTGTTTCCACTTCCCCTGTTGTATGTCTGATTCATGGACATACCTAAGTCGTGTTCCACAGATGTATGCAATCTATTTTCAAGTTTCTTAACCTGATCAACCTTGACTTTTCTAATTCCACCATAATTAACTCCTGTTTTTGGATATTTTATAGCAGTAGACATGATGATTCCTAATTCTGGCTTGGTAATTGGAACTTCAACACCCTGCTTTTTGCAGGGAAATAACTCTAGCTTAGCAGTATCTGAAAACCATTGGCGGCCACGTTTAGGTTCCATCTTAGAAGATCTATCACAAAAAGCATCCCCATCAATAACATCTCCATCGCCCTTTCATGATTAAACATAAAATTAATTTTGGGTTGGATATTTATAATCCTACAAGTTACAAGTTCTATGCATAACTGTAATCACCATTTACAACAAGCTAGAAAGAATAATGTCAGTCAAAATAAACAATTGTCATAAATTACCAACCCAACTTCTTTTTAAAGAATATTACTAAAAATTTGATATTGTTGGACAAAGGTCAAATATTCAGTATACTACCAAAAAAAAAATTAATTTCTAATGATTTTTTATTATTGGCCCTAGGAGAGAGATCTAGGCATAATAATTTTCCGAAACAAAACTTAAGCAAAACCCATTTAGAGACCCATATGCCACTCATAACTCTGATAAATGAATTCCTAAATTGCAAAAAGTATCACATAAGTTTCTGCAACACCATCTTATAACATGATCCACGTTTTGACCAATAAGATAAAAACTACAAATGTAAAATTATGCCCCAAAAATAAAATAAAATAAAAAACAAAATCAAAACAAAGGGCGACAAACCATAAAATGGCACAGCAACCTATAATCTACCAAAGCATTGCGTTAAAATTGAACCAATTAGTTTAATATGCAATATGCAGAATACCTGAAGCAGACTCAGCATAGGTGATGTAGCTTCGCATCCTGGCTTGGCTCGTAATCCGAATCTCATTCTCATCAATCGTTGTTTTCACTTTTGGCTTCTCCGTACATTTATACAAATGGTAAAGAGCCCGATCACACGCGCGCACATAATATACATATATATATATATATAACAAGCAACAAAAAAAAACGCTAATAATTAAAGATTCCAGAAAAAAAAAAAGATAAAATAACTAAGGTTTTGCTGATAAAAAGAACAGCTACAGATCCGAAATTCATGAATCTTTCAGGGGGAATTTGAATAATTAACATCGAAAAATCATTACCTTGATGCTGTGTGAGTAAAGATATGATCATATACTCCAGCCCTTCTCTCCGACTTCGTTTCTTCCTGAGAGTCCTGACGTCGCTTCTGAACTATTTATTGTTTCGGTCCAGCATCGTGCCCTAGTTCTTTTTCACCTGTCGAACAGGTAGGTAGTTGATATTTTCTTTTTTTTTTTTTTGGTCGAAATAAATAATTGGGAGTTAGGATAAGACTATCCCGATATTTGCATGCCGAACTATCCTAACAAGTCGTCTAGCGTACAAGCTTTTCAACCCTAAACGTACAATGTGATCGTTTGGTTTCGAGAGAGAGGAATAAATCGCTTTCACCAATAATCCATCTGAAATACAAATAGATTAATTATGGCCTTATTTATAGAAAAAAATGGTAAATACAACACTCAACTTCAATTTTTTTCATTTATCAAATTAGAAGTGACAAGCATCGTCTTATATATATATATATATATATACACACGATAACTTTCTACTTTATTTATTATGAAAATAAATTTTTATTTTATTTATTATGTTTTCATTATCGTTTTGAGTTATATCATTGAATGTGCTTACGTAGAATATTTTTTATTAATAATATATATCTTACTTCGAAAGATATGAAATATTATATTTTTTTACTAATATTTTTATTAATGTATTCAAGAAATATCAAATATTGAAACAAAATAATATAAAGGCTATAAATTTTAAAATTTTATCTTACACATGATTAATAAGATATATTAAGAAAAAACTCTGAAATATCCATTACTTCGAGTTAGCGTATTATACTTCATCATAAAAATATGTATTGTCTTTACTTAAATATAAGTAATAGAACTTATGATTAAAGAATAATTTGTTTAGTTTAATATATTTTGGAATATCGTACAATATTATTAGTGAATATATATTCGGTATGTATGTATTATAATTAAGGAATAATTTGTTTAGTTTAAAATAGTTTGGAAAATCGTACAATATTATTAGTGAATATATATTCGGTATGTATATATTTAATAATCTACTTTATATAATCACAATCAATCATAATAAAAAGAACACATTATTATTATATATATAAGGGTGTGTTGGTCACTTCTAATTTAATCAAATTTATTTTTTATTTTTCATTTCACATGGGTTATTTATAGTTTCACCATTTCACAAGTGGTAAAATGCCAATTGCTTGAAAATATTCTTTTACTTGTGAAATTTTAAAAACATTTTCAGCATATATTTGTGTTGAGGAAAATTTGTGAAAGTCGGACCAGGTGACCACTCGAGACCAAGGAATCGGTAATATTTTTTAACTTTTGGAATTTTTAAAAGGATTTCAGCAAATATTTGTGTTGAGGAAAAATTGTGAAAGTCATACCAGGTGACCACTCAAAGTCAAGGAAATCGATAATATGCATGCCATATCTAATGTAATGTACCTGACTTGAATGTTACACAAGTGTAATCAACTCTAAAACAAGCAAATTAAAACCTAATTAAAGTTCTTGAAAGTCTCAATTCAATAAACAGATTCCATCATTGATTGGTCCCATATTCATAAGATTACATCCTTTCTTTCAGTTAATACTGAAATTGATAATATTCAGACAAACATTTATAGATAAATGTAATGACATTTATAAAATGTGACACAAATATCTTTTCCTTTCAGACAATCTAAATATCACTACAATTTTCTTCGATGCAAACATGAAACAAGTGCAATAAATTTATATGGTAGTTATATGATATATTTCCTTTGCATTTTTCTTTTAAACTAAGTTTCAAATACACGAGCATAAAGGAATTCTCAATGAACTTGATACCCCATACTGGACTTGGATCAAATACTAACACGCAGCAATTCTTGAGAAATTATTTTGGTAGCTAGATAGGCAATAGCTACACCAAGTACTCAACTTCATTCAATGTCACAGTCTGGTTAAGCACATTATCACAGCAATGCCACAAATTCCTTTTCTTTCATTCCTCGTTGTCGCAAAATTTTCACTAATTACTGACAGTATAATTTCTAAAGATTAATATACAGCAACCAGCCTTAACAGGATTGTAACTGCGGTGATTTCTCTGAATATAGAGCTCTTACAAAAACTAAGAACAACAAAACAAATTATCGTCTTCGTAACTCCGATGGGTGCATTATTACATGAGCAAAAGAAGCAGACATCCCACAGAGCATCTATTCATTACAAGGAATGCATAGGATCCTGCCAGTTTGCTCCCTTTTTGCTAACTAAAGGATCTATGACTTCTCTCCATCCTTTGTAGTTCAGAGGCGATCCAGCATCAGGTAAGGGAAACCCATTGACAAAGAAGAAAGGTGTGCCATAAACCCCTCGTAAGCAACCATACTGCAAACACAAGAAATTTGTAAGATCAAAGTGTGATAAGTCTTAAAAGGTAAACAATTGAAAAGAACTATCTGTCATAAATGAGGAAGCTTGCGAATCATGATGCTTAATTCATGTGCAATATACTTTGTTTTCAGATGTTGCCATGTAGTGCACATGTAGAAAAACTTGTCGTCTTACCTTGAAAGAAACTCGAGTTGCATGATCCGTTTTGGAGTCGGTAAAGCCAGATTTAATTGCAGACTGATATCAGGTTCCAAGTGCCTTTGTCACAAACTTCACAATTTGGTCTAGAACAGCTGCTCTGGACTTGTTAAATGTTGCCTTGCCATAAATGTCTCCCTGTTCAACCATCTATCAATATCAGCATTTTCCAATCTAATATGTAATTAAAACTAAGCTACCTTGATATCTCCACTTAACTAACTACTTGTAGTAACAAAGTCCAACAAACCTAAAGGTAGTAGATGAGCCTCACAGTTTCTGATTTTGTTTGAAAGCTTTGCCACAATCAGATGGACCAGGCAGTAAGTAATTCATCTCGCAGAGGGAAGGGGACAATACTATTTCTCAGACAGAAGAAAGATCTTCCTGTTTTTAAATTACCTTTTTGAATAAATAACTTTTCATGTAACATCTGGACCCTCCTAACAACTGTAGGCCATTACTAACGAAATATACCATCATTTCAAGTATGAAGGCCAACAGCCTAGCATGTTGAAGTAAGATGACACCAAAGATTCATAATTTCATCAAGCAGGCACATTCTTGAGAGTAACTCAATATCAATACAACAGTGAACGTCATCAAACCCCAACCAAGTTAGCACTCGGTCATGTGAGAAACTGCAAATAGTTTTTCTCTCAGATGGTAAGGGGCTAAATCAGAATTCTCCTCAACACCCAAGCTCCAATAAATCGTAATGATCAGCTGACATGAGATTGATCAAACTAACAGACAACATCAAAAGCATCAATAGATTGAAATCATTATGATCAGGCTTTTAAAAATGATCAGATGGCAAGAGTTTGATATGAAAGCCAAATAAATAGCCAAACGAGACTAAATGGACCACATAGGTAAAGCATAAATCTATACATGCTTCATATAGTATGAAATTCAATCTTACCTGGTGCTCAAAAAACGCCTCCAATAGATCATATGTGGCTAAACTGTTCAACTTATTAACTATATGCAGCGCCCGAGAACTGGCAAAAGCATTGTCATGGTAACTGCAATCCAAACAAAGTTAAAAGTCAGCCACTCTCAAATGAGAGTACTATACGCAAAAGTCACACAAGTAACTCACGAAGCAAGTTAATTACTCAACATCTATATCCACCAAACAATCCACAAAAAGGAAACTGAGAACTAGTTTTAATTCAAGTTGGGGAAAAAGTACAATAAAAATCCAATTTTTACAGATTTACCCACAAGAAGCATGTCTATTAGAACACAATCCGATGCAACAATAATAATACAAAGCCCAAAGAAATACCAACAAGTACTTCAGTAATCCAGAACAGGATAACAATTCTCCTTCGTTATCCATATCCGCCGAGAAAGAGAAAAAAAACAACACCAAATAATCAAAAAAAATCATGATTCAGAGACTTACGGCAAAGGGAAGGTGTGTACAACAAGCGTAACACGAGAGCCATACTGCTGAAGGGCTTTCTTGAGAAGCGGCCATGAATCACGGCTGTCGGGGCAAACCGGGTCAAAAAACGCCTCGATCAATACGTGATCCTCCTCAGCCCTTTTTTCGCCATACCAGAATCCATCCTGTTTCGGCGGAATGAAGGACTGATCTGCTATCGAAGAAAACAAACCCAACAACATAAAAAACCCAAGAATTCTTGACTTATTTTTCTTAAGATCCATTTTTCAAATCTGCGCTCTTTCAAATCTGGGCTTGATGAAAAGATACCAGATTGTACTAGTACTTATATAGTGAAGCGGTGCAGCAGTGACGGTCAAAGCGTGGGGTAGTTATAAACCGGACATTTGCGGGGGAGGTAGCGACGGACAGAGCGGTTTTAGGCGAAAGTAATCTCGCTTTTTATTGGTTAATAATTATAATTATCATTGAAAGGGTCGAAATCCAATTATTATTCCAATAATTATTGCACTCGATTATCACTAGAATTTGAAGTAAAGAAAAGGGAATTCTGACTTATAGAGAAAGCTGAAAATGTATTTTTCTAAATTTGCGTCTGGTGCAACGAGATCAGGATAAAAAAAAATCTATTTTTTGAAGAAAAAACTTCTTGAATTATTACATTATCACATCAGAGAAATTTAAACAATTTATTGTCCCAAAATTCTTGAATTAATACATTATTGCATTAAGATAATTTAAATTTTAGACAATTTATAATTTTAGAGCCTCATCTTAAAGGAAAAAATAACTATGATGACAATAAAATATAATTTTTTGATGTATCAATTAATTACTTTTTGGAGTGAATAATGCAAAATCCTTTTTTATTGCGTAATCCATGCATATTATTGACTAATTACTTTGTGGGGATAGTCAAGCCACTTGGAAAACAAACAAACCATTTTCTCTTTTAATATATACAGCTTCAGTTAATTTTAAAAAATCGTTACTTGTTCGAAAAATTAATCCTTTTTAGTGTTATTTTTTTGGGTGGCATATAAAACTTTTATTGAAGATGGGTAGCTTTGTCACCTTTTAATGGATATATTGAAAAGGAAATGGAACATAAAATCAGAATAAAGGACCAATGTGATGGCCCTCCAAAATTACAGTCTTTTAAAAATTGAATCATATGAATTTAGAGGTGTTCGGAAATTCATTTAAAAAAAAATTAGATATTGAAGTTCATTTGTGAAAATATTATGTATTTGATAGTTATTTTGAATGAAGTTTTAGAAAAATCACTTTTCTAAAAATTCATTAGAAAGAATGTAAATTTATGATTTTTGTATTTATTTTTTTGACATTTCTACTGAATAAATATTAAAATATATTTTTACTAAATATTTAATAATAATTTGAAGTACTTTTTAAAAAAATCATATCAAAAAGTTTATTTTATACATAAATTTTCATTATAAAAGTATTCTCAAATATGCACTTAATACTTTATGAATTTTGAGTATTTTATAAAAAACGCTTCATGTTACATAATGCAGTATAATTATCGACAATTACTAACAATAGGTGGTAGATATACAAAGTGGCTTTTATCGCATTGTACAAAAAGATTATCAGGATGTGTATACAATTGGTTCAACTCATCTTAAATCTGATACTTTGGAAATTGGCTGCTTTAGGTAAACATAGTTGTTTTTATTGCATTGGACAAAAAAAGCAGTAATTGTTAAATTGTTTGTACAATTAGTTTAGGTTTGTATTAAATCTAATACTTTGGAATTGGATTAACTTTGCAAACTTAAGATTTATGCTCAATTTATTAGAGATATATCCTCTATCTTGTGGAAAGTATTAAAGGCTTTTGATGTGTATAGCTTGATTTGTCTAATTTTATTCTTAAAAATAAGATATATTAACAAAATAAGCCAAGATCCACTTATTTTTTATATGGGTTTCAATTCGATCTGAATTTTAAATTCGAATCAACTTGATTTTTTTTATTGTTGATTATATCACATGTTTTAAGAGATTATTTGGAACCAAAATCTATAAATACCCTTTACATGTTGTAATGGAAAGATAAGGTAACTTTTGGCATTCCATATTTTACTTGTTCATATTGAGTTCTTAATTTTTTTTCGAACTCGATTTGGGTTGAGCATCCCAATGAGCAATTGGTATGTAGGAATGTGATTAGACAAAAATAAAATGAAATTAAGAATGAAATGATGATATAAGATGAAATTAAGAATGAAATGATTTGTCCAATCTAGTTGTTGGGTGATGCCACAGCTTCTTCGGGAAATCTTTCTTGTGGAAATATCTTATCATGGGCCTTCCATTTTCTACTAAATTAATTGTTGAAATGGGCCCATAATTATCTTCTTCCTAAATCCACATATTCAAGACCTAGTTAGCACTTGCCAAACATAAGGACCATGTTGGGGTGGTTGAGAAAATTAGAACCACGTCAAAATTTCATATTTTGTTGTTGGTGCATCTCTAATTCGGACCAAAAATACGAATTCAAATGCTTTAACTTCATTATCTAGTGCATCAAATACGGTTAAAAAAATTATTTCATTTAATTTAATCAGAAAAACCCATTAAAAATTAAAAATAATTCCACTTAATTTAATTTATATAAAAACACCATAAAAAAAAACTAAAACAGAAAGAATGATTTTGGGTAATTAGTTTACATTACAAAAAGAATTTCAAGATAAATAAAACCTTAACCACAAAGTGAGTGCGTCAAACACGTAAATTGAACAACGTTTTTCATAATATTAATTGATTGATCTACTAAACTTTCAAAGGTCCAAAAACCTTAAATTTCAATGATGGGAGCACATTTGATCACACTCTCAATTTTTTCCCCCTAATCAAAAATCATAGCCGTCGTACTACTGCTTCTTCTTCTCAATTATGATGACTATTGACTTTCTTCAATAATAATAACTATGCACTGAAACTACTTACTTCGCCCACAACTTTCACAAGCACTCAACTAAGGGCTTCGTGCATCACCCCACTAAACATGTGTTTCACCAATAAGTTCTTTCAAATGCTTACATGCAATTACGTTGAACTACATGTTTGATTGTTTAACAAAATTAATAATTAAGCTTTGACTTGTTTGTTTTGATATTTTTGTTTGTTTGTTTGTTTAAAAAATGATGGACTACATTATTCATTGGTGATGTAGTATCATCTTAATTTTTAGATCTCCAAATTAGATGTCTCTTGTTAATGAGTTACTGTTTGGATTTCAACAAGTCGTTGAGAGCGTCAAATCATTTTAACGAAAATCTTCCGATACCCATGCCAAAACTAGAGGAATGAATAATTTGGGTGCAAATGACTGAAAGTTGTAACAATTCTAAATAAATTGCGTATCTTACAAAAATAATAGAACAAACCATTTTATTGCGCCTCTCTGAATATTTTTTTTTTAATTTTTATATTGTTGGGTCATGTCTCATCAATTAGATTAATAATTATATATTTCGAAATATGAAAAATTAATTAAATATAATATATAGTTCTAAATGAAAGCATATATTATAAAGATTGAACTGTTATATATAGTACAGGACTCAGAACCAAAACTTTTTAATATAAATTTGAGAATTTAATCTTAATATTTGGACAAAATGCCATTGCCTATGAGTTTCTTGAAATTATAGTTGCTTTAAGGCCATTCTACATATATAGGCTTTGTCTATAAACCCGTGTCCATGTCCATAATGAAGAGATAGAATACAATAATATGATATTGTCCATTCATAATTAAACTTCAGTTTTGTTTGTAAATCGAGGTTCAAGATTCAGGGTTCAGGTATCAATTTTATTTTATGTAACAATCAATTATACTTGTCAAAAACTCATGGCATTATGTTAAAAAATGGAAGAAAGGAAATGTTTCAAATATGTATTTAAGCACTTCAAATTTTATATATATAAGCTATGTGTATATAATTTACATTAAATGTATATTTAAGAAATTAAATACACTTAGCAAATATATATTCAAATTAAAAAAAATTGAATTAATATTTAAGAAGGAGCATCAAGCATATAGGAAAAAAGAAAAGGCAATATGATAGTAGGTTGAGTTTCTCTTGAAGGAAAAAAGTTGAAGAGTCTTAGAAAAGGGTTAAGTGACAATTTAGTCAAGATTTATAAGTTAAATTCCGTTTGATACTTTGATTATTGGATTGTAACACATTTTTAACAATATAGGTTTAGTAGCATTGATATTTTATGCATTTTAGATTGTGCTCTCCATTTGTGAGTGACAAATTCAAAATTTCAAAACTTACTAAATTTTGTACGACACTCAATTCGATCATCTATTATAATTAGTATTTTATTTTATATTATAATATTAAGAATAATGATGAGTTCGGGTAAAAGTTGGACTCACTTCAGATCCATTTCGTTTGAGATATGTTTTAACAGTATAAAATAATTTTGAATTGGGTATTGGATGTATCATTTCCAAACCAACTTGATTCAAACCTGGTCCTTTTAATTTTTTTATTTTTTAAAAACTTATTATATATAATTAAAAGATATTGTATTGGATCCTTAAAAGTTTTAGCCGATTGTGTCTTTGGTCCAATTAGACCCAATTCAATCCGATGCATTGCAATCTCTATGTAATATTATCAATACACATTAAATATACATTAATAATAATATTTAATATACTTAACTTATATTGATAATATTATAATAAAAAATAGAAACTAAATATAATACATTTGAGTATTTCTCTTTCATTGTACTGAAAAACGTTAAAGCCGTCGGTTATTTATTTTTTTGACCAATTTATGGTCCTAAATATGATACATGTGAGTATTTCTCTTTCATCATACTGTAAAACGTTAAAGCTGTCTATGTTTTTTTTATTTTTTGATGAATTTATGGTTTCAATAGCCATAATTTAAAGTAGCATTTACCAATTTTCCTTAGACTATGCGATGAGCAAACATGTTCGCAAGACAGTATCTTTGTCTGAAAAAAGGTATGCGTGTTTCATGCGCCAAATTCTGCACATAACCTCCACAAATTACAGCAATGTCAATTGTCAAGAAAATTCACAAGTTCCAAGGCTAAGAGGAGCATCACATACGCCAAAACCTCAAAACAAGCCAGAATTCTTAAGTTAAGGCCTTCCCTATAGAGAGTTACCAGAGTACTAATAGGGATGGGCATGGGTTTGGGTTGGGTTGGGTTGGGTTGCGGGCTTCAGCAAAACCCTTCTTGTATAAATTTTTTATTTTATCATTTAATTATTGTTATTGAGTTTTAATATTCTAATTGAAAATAATTTACTTATAATAGAGATGATAATGAGTCTGATATATGTTGATTTGTTTGGATTCAAAATTCGAATCATTAAAATTTTTAAAGATCAAGTCTCAATTTTATCCCACACAAATATATGATGGGTAGATTATTAGACACATTAATCATGCTTCATAAATTAAAAATTATATATATATTTTTAAAAAATAATAATATAATTTTTTTCTAAAAATTATTTTTCCTAAAAAACCATATAAAATATATATAATAAATTTTAAAAATAAAAAAATTAAAGTGTCAAAATATAAAACTTAATATCTAACTCAAACCCATTTTTACTGTTAAAATCAACTTCAAACGAGACGGTTTTATTATCGTCTCTGCTTACGAATATATGAATCTTATTTAAATTATATGTTATTTATGTGGATTATCATTTATTAATTATTTTTAAATTACTTTCAATTATTCCGTGGATTCACATATATAACATGCTTAAATCACCGGATTTTAGATCCAAGACAAATTTGGATTCAACAGGAGTAGGGTTCAAGTTGGATTTGGCTCCCACAAAGATTTCGTTAAATTTTTATAAAAACAAAGTATGCAAAAATCATGAATATGTGCATTTATTATTTTAGTTGGAGTAACCATATGTGTATTTCCTTTTCTTTATTGTGTCCCCTAGTTTCTGGATTTCTCTACAATATGCTGATAACTTTTAATATCTAAACTGGGTATTATAGCCTAAAAAAAAAAAAAAAGGTGAAAGTTATTTTTATTTTATTTTTTGGGGTGGGGGAGGGGGGTGTTTTCGAATTCTGGATGCTGAGCCTAGTGCCATCACATCATTAGGAATGGTGAAAATTTAGTTATCAAAGGTGAAACCTTATTTATCAGATGACATAAATATGGACGTTTTATTATTTTTATTATTCTATTATGATATACTATATTCTAAAAAATTCTTATTCAAATTAAATTTAGTCAAATACAATTAATCACATGACAATTTTTGTTGTGCTTACCATACAATTAATTACTCTTTTTAAATTGTATATTAATCACATATTAAATGTATTTCATCTATTTCCCTAAATTCTATTCTAGATTCTCTGTCGAAATTGGTCACATAAAGAACCACACTAAAATCTTGACCTTGATAGAAATCCTCAATAAAGGAATGTTAAAAGAATAAAATAATATGAAAATATAACAACATAATACCTCATTCCTTGATGAACAAGACAAACACAAATTGTATACAAATTGTAGAAACTACGAGATCCCTCTTGGATTTTCCAAACATCCCACCAAGATTACAAGTATCCATCAAAACTACCCACAGAGATCACATCGTACATACTGTACAATGTATTATACAGCCCACAGATTTTCCTTCATTAAAAAACCTGCCCTAAAATACTCCTGAAAATTAGCATACATTGCCATGTAAGAAACTTTTGTGCTGAACAACTAAGCATTAGCAAACACACACAAAATTACTGACTTTGTTTCTGTAAAGTTCTTTCAATGCTATTGGTCCAATATGATTCTCGCAGTAAAGCACAATTCTATATTATATTTAAATTAACATTTTAGACACTTTTCCACCGATAAATACATTAATGAAGGAATTTTACACTTTTTTATTTTGGTAGTAAGAGTGTGAAAGACGAGAAAAAATCAGAGGTTACAAAGTCGCAGGTTCAACGATCCCAGTAGGTTCCCTGTTTTTTTAAAAGACCTGTGCCCATAAAATCTGTGTCAGCGCCTCTTCTGTTCTTTTTTGTACACTTTTTCCTCGATTTTCAGGAGAGCCGTCAGCTTTCCATAACTCCAAAAACAATTTCTGTTTGTATTGCGTCTTCATCTTTATATATATATATTGCCATCTAATTTCACATACATAAACTCAATCACCTGAATTTAATACCTCATTACATACATTTCAAATTAGCCAGCCCCATTTACTCTTTTCCCAGCTCAGAGCCCGCCAGATCTACTCCGTCAGCCAAACAGACCTTAAACCCTCCCTCCACCACACCCAGTATATAAACCCTCCCATTTTTCCTGGTCTTCACACCGTGAGTCATGGTGTACATCACACTCCTACCCGCTTAGAAGTAGAATTCTCCCACATAAAAAGGAGAGAGAAAAAGAAATGCTGGTATCAGTGTTTCTTGCTCTGTTTCTACCATGTGCTGGCATGAGCGCAGTTTTTCTGGTCTACATCTGTTTGCTGTGCTACTCCGCGAGCACAAACAATGAGAACCAGGAGTTTCAGGGCCCTGTAAAACGCAGCCAGGAGAAGGGCCTCTCCGCCTCTGATCTCGAAAAGCTGCCGAAAGTCACCGGCAAAGATTTGGTCTTGGGCACGGATTGTGCGGTCTGTTTGGACGAGATTGAGAGTGAGCAAGCAGCTAGAATGGTTCCAGGCTGCAACCATGGGTTCCATTTAGAATGCGCCGATGCCTGGCTCTCCAAAAACTCCATTTGCCCTGTTTGCAGGGCCAAGATTGGACCTGAGCTATTCAATCCACCTGAAACCAATCTATGCTAAATGAAAACAGGGATCTTAGAATCTTGAATGGTATTCAATTCTTGTATGTATTTATTACTCTCTCTCTCTCTTTTTTTGTTTCTTGAAATTGTAGACTCTTTTAGGTGAGGACTAGGTGATGATTTAGGAGAACAGAATTCAAATTAATCTTATTATTTATAAATTTTGTTTTTCATTCAATTCTTTTTTTTTTTCTTTACTCCACAAAAGTGAAAAGACCAACTATTTACATACGCCCATTAAAACCTTTTCTTCTGATTTTTCCATTTGCACATGATTTTCTATGAGGTGGGGAGTAGTATTCTTGAACAGAAAGAAAGTGTAAAGGGCTGGTGAAAATTCACGTACTGGGAAAATGAGAGGAACTGATGATGATAATGTGTGAACAGATTAAAAGTTCAATTTTGAAAGTGCATCTAAATTTGGTAAATAGCTGGAAGTGGCGTGGCAAATCAGGCGCCATAATGGCCTCATTAAACAACCATTTGCGTGAATCAGTTGTACTCTATTGCTACACATATATAATGGAATAATACACTTTATTATTGGAGTATTAACCAACAATTTGATTGGGAAATCATATACAAGGTAACGTTTTAACCAAGTCATTGCTGATTTGATTTATTACCTTTTGAGCTTATTGATTTGAGAAATGATATTTATTATAAAAATAATAATCAATGAATTTTATCATTTTTTTCATTTATTAGATTATAATCTTTGTTTTCGGGTTTTTGGCGCTCCTCAAACTAATTATAGGATAAATAACATTTCTAACTTCCTTCAATTGTCAATTAAGAAAGAATTACAAAAAAAAACTTGTAAATATCAGATAAAAAATAACATAAAAAAATCAGAGAAAGGATCGAAGGCCATTGCCGGAATATTCCCTCACATTGTCAGAATAATAAAATTGATTCAGTGGCTCGAAGGTTGGGTGGGAATCCAGAGAGTGTTGCGTGAAACGCTGCTACGAGTTTGAATTTGGTGCTCACTCTCTCACTGTTTCCAAGTGCTCTCTTTCTATGCAGCAGTTAAAGCGCGAAGCATCGTTTATTAGACAACTGTTCGGTGATACTTTCTTTGAGATTCCATATTTTCTTGGAAGTATATATAACAAGCTGGCCTCCACATATTTGAGTTTTTCTGTTTTTTTTGTTGTTTTATTGTGTGTGTTTGATACATAGGAAAGATAAGGAGACAAAAAATGGAAACGGAAGTGACATGGGATGAGATTATTTTTTTTAAAAGAAAATAATAAAGAAAGAAAGAATTATATTTAATCTTTTAGAATATATAAAATTTTAAAATTTAATAACTTTATATATAAAATTTATACTAATTTAAAAAAAAAAATGGAGTTTAGTAGACTGTCACCACTCCCTAATTTCGCTTCTTCTCTTAGAAAGATGGCAATTCATTTAAAAAAGACCATATAAATTCTTAACATCGATGATTGTATTTATATTATACCCAATGTATATGTATGGTGTACTAATATTTATGCACTTAGTACAATATTTATATAACTCTAGAATGTTTTAATTGAGTTATAACCATCATCAAAAGAGGATCCATCAACACAACAAGTCAAATTCCAATTAATATGAAACTCATTCTACAAATGTTGTAGATAGTCTCAAGTTTATTGTTATCGTTTTTATAACGTTTCAAAATAATTTTTTATTTTTTAAAATATTTTTTTTTCAAAATTCTCATCTCTATTAAAGTAATACTGCAACACCATAAATTCTAAACCACTTTTTGAAGGTAATAGTGCAAAAATAAAATTTATAATTTTTCAACCGATTAAATAGTATCATAATTTTGGGATAAATGGAGTATTTTTTATATTTAAATTGATTATTAAATTGTAGTTAATTGTCTAGAGAAGAAATTTACGAGGCGGTTGAGTTTGGCTTTGAGCTGGCAAATTCTCAAATTAAGCTTGAACTTTGAAAAAGACGAAAAGAAAAAAGAAAAAACTTTATTCCATGGAAAATTCTGTTTAATTCCCGACAAGCATGAGTTGATTTAAACCATGGGTTGATCAACTACAGAATTCACCTAGATTCCCGCCTCTAAGTACGAGGATAGAAAAGTGTGATTATATAAAGACATTTGCACTTAACTTGCCCTTATTTTTTTAATAAACAAATACTCCTAGGGTAAATAAATTTTGGACACATTCGCTATTCTAATTTAATTTAGGGATACAATTAAATTTTTGAAAAGTTAACATGATAGAAATATCCATAAAAAGTCTTAAATATTTACAAAAATACTAGAAATTGAAAAGAACACCCCTAAAGATGCTTCCAGCTTTTAATCTGTCTTAACTTTTTTTTCAATCGAGTAGCAACACATGTATTTATATTATTAATTCATGTTTTTTTCAAAAATTAAAGTTTAGAAACAATTTTTTTTGTGTTTCCAAACACTCCCATAATTGACTTTGGTGTTGTCTGAAAAAATATTATCTCGAATTGTGTATGTGAAATCAATGAAATTGGTATGGCGAAGTTAGTTAGTTTGGATCAAAAGTCACCAGGTTTGTCGGGTCCGAATATCGACAGCCATTGCTTTCACGTAATATACAAACTTGCAGGCTCCGAAAAATGAGTTTGTGCTCGTCAACATACCAAAAACTAGTTAAGCGAGGATATAATAGTCTTTTTCGCTGGAAGTTGATCTGCAAGAAGAAGAAACAACTTGCATCAATACACGTTGAACTCGAATTATTGATAATTATAATTTTTGGACATTTGATAAATAGGCTTGATGTGGGTTAATAAATGCTAAAATTAAAACGACCAAATAACCCTTAGAAAATACAAAAAATCACAATAAAAAACATAACCCATATGACTATTCATAGGTCAGACTCGACGTGAACTCGATCCAACACAAGATCCAATTTTCTGTTCACATAACATGCGCATTACGTTTGGTTACTATGCAACCATATGTAAACTTCAAGCACTATGAATAGGATTTAATGGTCTGCATTAAAGGTGCACACACTTAATACACTTAGCAAAGCTTTCGTTTTAAATTCCTTCTATTCCATTAGTTCTATTTGTTCTAATTTAGGCATTGAAAAATTTCTCTAATCCCATTATAGTTCTACTTGTTTTAATTTAGGTATTGGAAAATTATAATTAGAGACTATGTTTGTTTGCTTTCTTTAGGAGGCTGAGTTCATCTAAACTATTGGTGACATGCGTAGTTGTTTCATTCCACGACATCGAGTTTCTTCTTTCTAGATCAAGGTTTATATTGTTGTAGCTCCATGAATCGTGTTTTTGTTATTCTTGAGATTAAGTTTGTGTTTGTTACAGTACAAAATGCTCCTTATTTTCTCTTAGCATGTTGGTTGATGAATATATGATTATACTTCGATAATAAAATAAATAAAAAAGGAATGGTATGTGGAAGCTGAGTTAACTGAGTACCTTATAGCCCTATGATCTTTACAAGCCTTTGCAAGTAGCTTTTCTATTTTGCTATATGACGAAGTATAGCTGCTATATGACAAAGTATAGTTGATGCCAATTTAAAGTTTTTTTTTTTTTTTGTTATTGTATGTCAGAAATTAAGCATGATTCAAAACATGTTACTCAGTTTCCAAAATTGGGCTACGTTCAAAGGCAAAGAGAAAATTGTATTATTTCTGAAAGAGGTAAAAAAAGGATTACAAATTACAGTTATCAAAAAATTCTCATAACTTTTGCCTCAAAAAACAACCTATTTATACCATATCGTATGTAGGGCTCCATCCCTTATACCACCTTGATTTATTCTTCTTTTCTCTCTCTCATGTTTATGTGTTTGTTTTCTGCATGCCATTCATATTTTCTTCACTGTTCACTACTATAAGGTTGATTATGCAAAATGTGGATATCATTTTTGTCTATGATTTAATTCATAAGAAAATCAATTAAAAGATGAATAAAACAAAACAGAGTCTGAACAAGTAATTTGATAGAATCAATGGAGTATGTAGTAATATCCACAAAAATTGCTGTAGATAGCACTGTAAAATATGTTATGATAATGTGTGAAAACTTAATGGAGAACAAGACATATAATATGGGATACCATATTATATCTAAATCCAACAGTACGGGTCCCTATGCACATGAAAGATAATATCCCAATTAAACCTGAATCAGGTTCTCATTTTGAGTGTTACTCTCATAAATGTAGTTATTTCTTCGCAGAAATACGCTGAAACTTGCCAGTGGCTACCTGGAATGATTCTAGTACAAGGGAAAAAGAAGGAATAAAGAATACCTTTCCAAACATGGAAGGTTTTTTGATTTATAGAAGAACTAGTCACAGTTTGGATGGCATCAACTAGCATACTCTCTAGTGTGCTTTTTAACTCCTGAACTATCTAATAGATGGTCTTCCCATTCTCAAAGTGTATATGATTTTTAATTGGGTGATTTGTCTTGCAACCAGCATGACGCTCAAACTCATACGCAATAAGTGTCTATACAACAATCAAAACAATTTAACAAACATGTCAAAGTGACAAAGATATGGTCACTGTCTTTTTTGAGGAAGATTAAGATAGATCACTTACCTAAGAATAATTACACGACCAACACCCACAAAGATAGTCAGAGCCTTTGATAATTCCAGGAAGCTCCTTCTAATATACAAGAAAACATTGAATAAGTGACGAAAAGAAGAACAAAAATCTATGAAGAAAAGACGACGATATAAAACAATTACCTCCCGTGATCAAAAAAAACATATCGCACTGGCACCCTATCAAGCATACCAGTCATTGTTAAACTCTTGACATTAGTTAGGAATCTGTTTAGTGCTTCTTTCCCAATAACTTTTTTCTCTAACTTTTTTTTTTATATGTAGATTCCAATATGAATTTAGGTGCCTGAAATGTGCTCATAATAGCATTGCTATTTG
>JAGSPU010000151.1:0-40621 GCA_019321725.1 Paulownia fortunei | reverse complement strand
GGATGAAAATTTTGATGCACTTGCCAATATATATTTGTTGTTCTGAACAAATTTGGCTCTAAATAAGGATTACTTATGCAATTACCACCATTTACAACATTCATAATCTTAACAGTCATAAGATTGATTAATCTGTGTTTTTTCTGAAAAAAATGAATGTTGAATCTTGAGGTATTAGGTTGGTGGATGGAGTCTGGAGACAACTCAATATGCCAGAATATGACCAATGTCATATCGATCTATTATCCACCAACACAAAGAATCAAGTTTCAGCTTTAGTGGAGCATGGGGATGTTAGGCTCCAGATTGTATCTGTACATCTGAGTCGCCTCTCAATCTTCCTCATAAATGTTATTTTTTAGCTGTGCTCCAACTCGTTCTAAAAGGAAAAGTAGGAACCTCCATTGAGGAAGATAAGCCTTCTCAGGACAAAGAATCATTTGCTCCTGCACGTATCTACATAGTCCTTGTGCTGGTGATGTGGGTTTTCTACAGAAATTTTAATGCAACAATCTGTTCAATGGTCTTGGTGTGTCTGCAATCTCTATCATATGAATGTGTAAACCCCTGCACAGTTTACTTCATTGTGTGCACTCTATTTGGTGTTAGAGAGAGAGATTGGGAGACTATTTTTATGTGGATATTTGTTGGACCCTTTTACTGGAAATGCTGTGTATCAAAGATAAAGCTTTTAGATATTTAGCATGCCGTTTCCTGCTCATTCAGTTTTATAAGCATTTTCATTTATGGCTTATTTGAATCCAAGTTTCAGACTTTGAAGCACACCTTCACTTGTATCTTTGAATTTCTTTCTTATTTTTATTTTGGGTTTGAAGATTCAAATCTGTGTTGAACAGTTGATTTGCATTAATCTCTTGTTACTATCAGCCATTATGAAATTATTGTAGTATTTCTTCTTTTCATTTGTTTGAAAAAGTATTTTGTTCTCTGCTGAAAAAAATTCTGTAACGATGGGGTAGCCTTAGCTCCTGGAGGCAATGGAAGGAAATTAATTTTATTTAAGATATTTAGTATAATTAAAGGACTGAAAAACTGAATTGAATAACAATAGTATTTACTTTTTCAGAATTGTTTTAATTATATATTACTTTTGTACTGTATCAATTTAAACGCGTTTAAGTGCAAAATTAGATTTCCAAAAAACTTGTTTGGTTAAAAATCTCATTTTCATTTTTACAACACTTTAGGGATAGCAAGGGTCCAGATTTCCTTTGGGCAAGTTTTGAAATCATAAATTATTCTGGAATAGGTGTTAGGGCAGGTGTTAGGTTTTAGTTTTCCTTTGGCAGTTTTCCTTTCGAAATCACAAACGATTCTGTAATAGGTGTTAGGGCAGGTGTTAGGTTTTAGATTTTACTTTTCAAACATTCGATCTCTTAAATTATTGCATGTATTTTTTCATTATATGTGTATTTATGTATATATGTATGTATTACATGTATATTTACATATAAACTATAAATAAAAATTCTGTAATATATTGGAATAATAATATAAGATTAATACATAGTTTATGCTTCCAACATATATAAAAGCAATAAATATGTTTGTTATTTTTTAGAATAAAAATTAAGACAGTCACATATAAATTTATAAACAATTTATTTTTAATATAATTATATTTTTATATTTAAAAAGTTATGGTGATATTATTTTTATTTTTTAAAAAAAATTATAAAGTAAATTCCTAACCCGTTTTGGCTCAAGACGGGTCGAGGTTCTGGTCCTAAACTTGATCATTTAGAAAGTAAAACCCTTCAATTAACCTCCGACCATTTAGTGTTCGATAACTGTTATTTACGCTTTGTTTGGTTTCATTATTTAGAAAATATTTTCTGTTTTCAACACACTGAAAGTGCCAAACACCATATATTGTGCGAGTGTTTTCTGAATATATCTTCAAATAACGATAAGTACTTGAAAATATATTTTTAAAAGCGACACTCTATTTTTAAATTTCTGTACTATATTTTTAGAAAACAAGACCATTTTTCATAAACATTCTTTAATTGTTGCACGTTTAAAAATAAGTGAACCAAGTATTTTCTTAAAATCAAATGTCAAATGTTATTAATTCAATTGATCAAATTTTGCAACTCGTTTACAATAACACATTTTGAATTTCAAAACAAAAAATTGAAATAATTTTATTTTCAACCCTGAAAATACATTTTCAGATAATGTTTTCAAACATGAGCCAGACAAAGCCAGTTTATATCAAAATATAGTATGAAGCAATGACGTCGCAAAATAAATTCTTATTAGAATAAATACCCCAGGACTCAAGTCATAAAAGGAAAATGTTAGTTTAGTTCTTGAAAGGATATTCCTTTGTGGCAAAGTTTAACCCAGTGACATGAAATACCTGTTTACAAAACCATAAGCACTTTATTTTTTGGCGGGCGAAGATAGCTAATTTAGACTCGTTTGCAAGGATTGCATTGGGTGATCTTCTCTATTTTTATGTTGCCAAAGCTAAAAGTGGGCAAATGTAAGATTTTACCCCATGTTTTTATAATTGTGGACGATCAAATCGATTTTATTGTTGATCATTAGTTTAACCGTCAAACCAATCGATTTAATAAAAATTAGCTCTATTTTTTATTATATTATATGAAATTGTATTATAATAGATTAATTGTAATTTATTAAATTTTAAAGATAAAAAATAAATAACCAACTAATAAAAAATCTAATAGAGTCTAAAATTCAAAAAAGCACGTACATATAATCAAATATTAAGTCTAAGCTTCCTCAAAAAAAAAAAATCAATTTTTGATCGGTTTAATCAAAATTATGATTAAATCAAACTGACCACTGACTCCCGATTAAACCAGGTGAATTGATCGGTTCGATCTTATTTTTAAAATAATATTTCTACCTAACATTGACATATTCCCAAACTAAATTAAGTACAAAAATCATCATATTTATAGAAACTCTCTCTCTAAATTTATGACTTATAAATACTCTTTTGAAGTATTGTAAATACTTCCTTAAAATTTCTCTATCTAACAAATACCCATTCTCAGTAATTATAATTTGCAAAATGAAGAATGCCTCTATATCATCTCTCTTTCTCTCTTAAAAACTAATCCTTTAAATGTCAGTATGCCATTTCAACCGCGACCACCCACTACAACCATCTTCACCACCACTATGCACCTAACATCACCACCTTTAATCTCCTTTCTTTTATACTAGTGTCCCCAATTAGATTCAACGTCTTTTATATTTTTGTATTTATAAAAAATAATTTTTTTCAAATCATATTAGTAAAATAGATAAAAAAATTTGTTTTCAATTGCATTTTATAATTAGATAAAGTTCCTAAACCAAACTTAACTATGGAACATGAACAAGCATATGATGGTAATCATTGAATATGCGTTTATGACTTTTGTCTTAAATTAGTTTTGAGTAGAGGGCGTTTTGAGATGAGACATCAAATAACCCAATAAACTCATGCATACGATCCATACTCGTATTAGGAGGATGTCTCGCTCTATAAACATTGGCGTAGTCATGCTAGTGTATATATACGGATGCTTGTTAGAGAACAAGTATACTGAACAAACCCATTATAATTCTTAATTGGAAATTTGTTTGTGGAAATAAAATTTTTTATATTATGATAGTACATGATTAGTTTTTAAACTTGAGGTGTCATGGTAGTCTTGTACATGTCGTGTTTCATTTTGATGTATCTTCTGATTATCTGACAATCATAAAGAGGGTACGTTGCATGTTGCATTGATATGTATGGAGGATAATGAGTGACCAACAAAGAATCCGTCACTTGTCTGGCAGAACAAGTTAATCTCCTATGTTTTCAAAGTTCATGACTCAAAAATCCTTGACCAAAACGGAATGAATGTTAGACAGCGGTTTGCTAACAATTCGTTATGAGTCATTGAAACTTGAAATAGAATCATAGTTCTTGAGCAATTAAAGTTTCAACTATTAATTCATAACCTAGACTAAATTGGGAGATTAGTTGACAAAAGGACCTTATATGTATGATACTCATAATTAAAATAGGTTCATTCGCTATTTCACCTAAGTGTAGGTAGTCATGATATACTTGTTAGGTGTTTCCTATGGCTTGTGAGATTTTTAAAATTAACGAGTTAATTTCAAGCGAATTAATTAATTGGATTAATTAATCACAATAATAATTATTATTCATAAGTTGCAAATATTGCAAGCCCACAACATCCTTAGTTCACGTGAACCTAAAAGGTCACACACAATTTAAGATGGAACATTTCTAACTTAAAAATTGATCCAAGAGTTGAATCCAATGAATTAATTAGGGCTTAAATTAATTCAATGAGTTGAATTAATTATTTAATTAAATTATTTAATTGTACCTAATAAGATAAAAGAGCCCAATTGGAGTGAAATAATTATTTGACTAGATCAAATTAATTGTGTAGTTCATAAACTAATTTAATTCTTAAATTAATTTACTCAATTAAATAATTGGATTATTTATTGGACCTAATTTGATTAGGGGGATTGGATGGAATTAACTGATTGGATTTGGCTATGATAATTAATTGGATTAATTGTGAGATTTATTTTTAAAGTTCAAATCCAATTCAAAGAGGCCTATTATGAGAGGCCATGGAGGTTGTTGAAAAATGATAGAAACTTAAAAGTTTGGAATTGTTGGAAGACACTAAATATTTTTGGAAGATGTGAAATGATAGACTTGGAGATTTTTGGGTAAATCAAAATATCTTTCAACCAATCAAAAGGAGACCAAAAATACCAAGAGTGAGACTCTTGGAATTTTTGAGTCCCCTATTTATAAATTAAGGGCCGAAAATTAGACGATAATTTTTAATCGACAAATTTTCAGCCATAGTGATTATAGAGGGAGAAAAATTATTTTCTCCTCCATTCTTTGTTCTACCAAAATTCCATCCTTTTATTTTAAGTATTAATTCTTTTATCACAAGTTGATAACAATGATTAATATTCTCTATACACACTCTATAAACTAGGTTAGAAAAGAAATCAAAATTGTTAGCGAAATTCTGATTTTGTGTTCTTGCCCAAAGTGTGGACTACTTTAGAAGGAAGACATGTAGATCTCTGTGAACCAAACTCAGAAAAGGGGCTAGCAATTGATTGGTTCAATCCTACAACAGTCGGAATTCATAAAAGGTATAAATCAAAACTTTAATTATTTTACTACACCGTTGAAAATTGCGAGATCGTTAGAAATCGCATTGAATCTAGAGTATTGCTGTAATTGTTATAACATAATATTTTTTAACATTTTAATTTTTCGCTACGCATACCCTAGGATCAAGCGAACCCAAAAGTGGTGTCAGAGCTATGGTTTACGCAATTTCAATTGAATTTAATTTATGCGTGTGAATTTAATTGTTAAATTCTGTTTGATTTATTGTATTTTTGATTGGGATAAAATAATTTTGTAATTTATTTAACCATTAAATAAGTGAAACAATGTGAAAACATGCAAAGTTGATGTGTGTGCAAATGTTGCACGCACGGGCCAAGCTTGCACGCGCCGTATGTGTAATGTGTTGGGGATGTTGGACATCCTCATCGTGTTGAATTGTAAATATCAAATTTTCAATTTATTAATTAAAGTATTATTTTTAAAATTTTGAAAAAGGAGTTTTTCTTGAAAAATCGAGATTTTAACCCAAGTTATGAAATTATAATTTAATTGGATGGTAAATTTACATACTTTAATAAATTCATGTGATGTATTTATTAGTATGTATGGGATGATCATGGAGCCTTTTTGGACCAATTTGATTGGATTTTTTATCTTTGAGTTTTTCAAATGGGACCTACAAGTCTCTTATTCTTTTCTTGTATGTACTTTATATTTTTAAAATGAGAACAAAATAGAGTGAGATTTTTTTTTATTTTGGTGGACAAGAAGAAGGACCAAGACGAAAATCAAGAAAAGACCTATGAATGTATGAGATATATTCATGTAATAGAAATTAGTTTATATTTCCATTTTATTATCCTTAGATTGACCTATATCCATTTTTGGCTCAAATAAATCACATAGGATTGACCCATGATCATCCAAATTATATATGTATTAGATGCACGCAGAGAGTTTATTTAATATTTTCAAATGATATGTTTGCCGTCAATTGAATGTAAACACATTAAATAAACTAAGATTAAAATTGATGAGGTACTGGTTAAAATAAATACCCCACTTGAATTAAAAATCACATAAGGGAATTTTTAAATTTTGATTTCAAGCAAATATGGATAAAATTGGGTTAGACCAAATAATCCATGCCTACGATAAAATTAGTTGACATGACAATGTTACCTTACTTTGTCTTTGGCCATAAGTCATCGAATGACTCTGTAATGGAAAGTTGTGATCTCTACTAAATATGGTAATGCCCATGGGATGGACTCGTCCTCACGTTGGTTATGAGTCATGGAACATTTTGATGTTCCATCTACAAAGACGTTTGATAGGTCTTGTTTGACACTTAGTACCATATTGGCTTATAAAATTATGGTATATGAGAAAAAATGAGGTAAAATATCTTAAGAGTTGCATGGAGATGCAATCATTAAAAGTTAACTACCTTTCAATATATTTTATGGGCTCATAAAATTGGGGCATACGACATATTGATTGGGCCTCAAGCCCAATATGAAATAAGATTTCTTGAATTACCATTAGGAATGATGGAATTCGAATAAAAGAGTGAGAGATATTTATTACTAAAGAACTTGTTATAAATGAAAATGATTTTGAAAGAATGCTAGTTTTCTATCTCGTTTAAATTTATAGGTTCTGTATAAATGGCTTAAAATCCACTTGCATCAATTCTAGAAGCTAATAAATTAACTAGACCCAATTTTGTCGATTGGTTGAGTAACCTCAAGATTGTTTTACAATTTGAGAAGAGATCTTACATCCTCGATGTTCCTCCACCGGCAGGGCTGTTTGCAAATAAGACCGAGAAGGAGCTTGTAGAATATCAATAATTAGTCGATGATGATCTACAAGCGTATGCTTTATTATGGCATTGATGTCAAACGAGTTATAGAGGCAACATGAGGTACATGCGCATGAGCATGATATCTATGTTCACCTACAAGAGTTATATGGTGAACATACTAGGTAGGCGAGATATCAGATCTCGAAAGAGATTTTCAAGACCTGTATAATGGAGGGTTCTTCATTCCATGATCATGGATTGAAAGGATCGAGTCACTTGGAGTCGCTATGGATAATGAACTTTATTTGGTTCTCATCCTGCAGTCTTTACCTCCATCATTTGACACCTTCGTTGTCAACTTTAACATACATAAGATGGAAACTAGCCTTGCTAAGCTGGTTAACATGTTGAAGATGGTTGAGCCCACTATGAAGAAGGACAAGACAGTCTTGCTTGTTGGATCCTCTTCCAACTCAAAGGCTGCAAAGCCCAAGAGGAAAAAGGGAAGAGAAAAGTATTCCTTAAAATCTAAAGGCATGAAGGCAACTAGTTGGGTCTCGAAGAGTTCCAAAACTAATGACAAATGCCATTACTGTAGCAAACCTGGACATTGGAAGAGGAACTGCAAGGAGTACCTCGTGAGCTTGAAGAGTTCAAGTATTTATTTTGTTGAAGTTAACTTATCAGTTAACGATACTTCTTGAGTATTAGATACCGGATGTGGATCTCATCTATACAATGATTTGCAGGTAATATCAAGAAGCTATGTAAAGGATAGAGAGTTCTGCGGTTGGGGAATAGAGCAAAAGTTGCTACAATAGCCATAGGAAGTGTTAACTTAGTTTTAGGAAATTGAGTAGTATCCGGCGTACCAATTAGATTGGGCGTCTTTTATACTATTGTATTTGTAAAAAATAATCTTTTTCAAATCATATTAATAAAATAGACAAATTTCTTTATCTTTAATTATTTTTTGTAATTAGATAAAATTCCTAAATCAAACTTAGCTATGGGGCATGGTCACGCATATGATGGTGATCATGGAATATGCCTCTATGGCTCTGGTCTTAAATCAGTTTCGAGTTAAGGGCTTTTTGAGATGTGACATCGAATAGCCCAATAGACTCACACATACGATATATGCTCACATGAGTAGGATGTCTCGCTCTACAAATATTGGCGTAGTGGTGCCAGTGTATATTGTTAGGAAACAAGTACACTAAAGAGGCCCATTGAAAATTCTTAATTGAAAACTTGTTTGTCGAAATAAGAATTTTCATGTTACGATAGTACATGATTTTTCCTTAGACTTGAGGCACAATGGTAGTCTTGTACATGTCGTGTTCTATTTTGATGTATCTTCTGATTATCTGACAATCTCAAAGATGGTACATTTAATGTTGTATTGATATGTATGGAGGTTAATGAATGGCCAATAAAGAATCTGTCACTTGTCTGGCAAAACAAGTGAATCTTCTATGTTTTAATAGTTCATGACTTCAAAATTCTTGACCAAGGTGGGATGAATGTTGATGGGGGTTTTCTAACGATTTATCATGAGTTATTGAAACTTGAAATATAATCATAGTTATTGAGCAATTAAGTTTTCGACTTCCATACCCTAAACTCAATTGATAGATTAATTGACGAAGGATCTTATGTGTATGATACTCGTAATTGAAATAGGTTCACTCACTATTTCACTTGAGTTTAGGTAGTCATGATACACTTAATAGGTGTTTCCCACGACTTGTGAGGTTTTTAAAATTAAGAAGTTAATTTCAAACGAATTAATTAATTGGATTAATTAATCGGAATAATTATTATTATCATATGTTGTAAATATTGTAAGCCCACAACTAACTTAGTTTACGTGAACCTAAAGGGTCACACACAATTTGAGATGGAACATTTCTAACTTAGAAATTGATCCAAAGAGTTGAATTCAATTAATTAATGGATATTAATTAATTGGGGCTTAAATTAATTCAATGAGTTAAATTAATTATTTAATTAAATAATTAAATTATTTAATTATACCTAATGAGATTAGAGAGCCCAATTGGAGTGAAATAATTATTTGACTAAATCAAATTAATTGTGTAGTTCATAAATTAATTTAATTATTATGTTAATTTACTCAATCAAATAATTAAATTATTTATTAAGCCTAATTTGATTAGGTGGACTAGATGGAATTAATTGATTGAATTTGGGCTAAGAAAATTAAATGAATTAATTGTGAAATTTATTTTTAAAATTCAAGTCCAATTCAAAGAGGCCATTATGAGAGCCAATGGAGATTGTTGAAAAATGATGGAAATTCAAGAGTTTGAAATTATTGGGAGACCCTAAATATCTTTGGAAGATGTGAAGGGATAAAATTAGAGATTTTTGGATAAATCAAAATATCTTCCAACCAATCAAAATGAGACCAAAAACACTAAGAGTGGAACTCTTGAAATTTCTGAGTCCCCTATTTATAAATTAAGGGCAAAAAATTAGAGGACAATTTTTAGCCCTCAATTTTTCGGCCATAGTGATTATAGAGAGTAAAATTATTTTTTCCTTCATCCTTTATTCCACCAAAATTTCATTATTTTATTTTAAGTATTAATTCTTTTATCACAAGTTGATAACAAGCATTAATATTCTCTATACACACTCCATAAACTAGGTTAGAAAAGATAAATCAAAATCACTAGCAGAATTCTGATTTTGTGTTCTTAATCAAAGTGTGGACTATTTTAGATGAAAGACACATGGATCCCTATGAAACGAATTCAGAAAAGGAGCTAATAATTGATTACTTCAATCCCTACCACAGTTGAAGTTGATAAAATGTATAAATTAAAATTTTAATTATTTTATTACACCATTGAAAATTATGAAATCGTATCAGATCCAAGGTGTTGTTGTAATTATTACAGTATGATATTTTTAATTTTTTTAATTTTTTCCTTAGCATACCTTGAACAAAAGAAATCTAACACTTTGCTCTCTTTCTCACCCACACACAAACAAATTTAGTCGTTCATTGCCTTATTGCCACCGTTACTAATATATATAGCAGTATTTTATGAATAAAGATGTAGTAATAATAATTCATTTTTTGAGTATTTTTTAAAGAAGAGTTGGTAATGAACCTTAAATTTTGCACACCTGTATTGTTTCTTCAATTTTTATTATTAATTTAATAATCACCATTAATCATTAATAACAAATCATCCAAAATAATATGTTTAATCATTTTAATTATGTCTAAAATCATTTGCAGTATTAAGTGCATATAAATATGATATTCAACATTGGATGCAGTATAAGATGAATTAACATGTGGTACTAAGTAAAAGTAAGTGTGACACAAGGGTTAAAGTTAGGCATCTACTCCATTTTCTCAAAGGTTGTGTATTGGGTTTGCAAAATCACAAAACATTAAGGCATTGAAAATTTAAAAACTAAAACATACATAAATCAAATTTAAACATGCATTTTAGTGATTAATCGGTTAGGTTCTTAAATTACATGCTTAATTAAATATAAAAGATTCGTAAATATACTTAATTCAATTGTACTCCAGTTAATAATGATATTTTGAATGATTCAAATTATGTCCCCGAATTTGAAATCTTGATGTCCTTAGGAATCATGCATTTTTCCTCTTGATATACACTTCGACAAGTTCACAAATTAAAATCCTTGTTAGTTTAGAATTTGGGAATGCAAATTTAATTCTTAAATCAACTATAATTAGAAGAATCAAATTGATATAAAAAACAAGACTTGAACATAAAAGAGAAAAAGGGAATAGAAGAAAACGTTTTACTTGCCAAAAAAGGAGGGCCGAATTTTTGCTTCAAAAATTTATCATAAATTCGTCCACTACAAGACTCTGTATTTTTACACCTCTTTGATTGATACCTAATCCAATGAGGTGCCCAATCTCCTTCCTTATTTGATCTCAATCATTTTTTTTAATCACTTTAAATGTTAAATAAGTATAGCATATATTTCAAAGTTGTTTAATATTTATTGTAGCTTTTTATACATTTTTAATTGTTAAATGATAAAAGTATCTAAATTATTTGAGTGTTTATTTTTTAAATTTTAGCACGTAATATTAAAATAACTGATGATTTGTACATTTTCATATAGTTTAATACTTTTAAAATGCATATGTATAGGTTGACATAGTTAATTTTTTAAAACTTTGTGAACTTTTTACGTGAAATGTCCTCTAAAAAGCATTCTTAGTTTAAAGAGCATCAATTTAAAGCGACTACACATAAATTCATAAAAATCTAGAACTGTTACTGAGTTGGATCTTAATTTGAATTTTGGATTTCAATTATTAAGACATAAGCACTTTCTTTGGAAAGTTCATCATCACTGATGTTCTTCCCCAGCAAGCTGGAATTGTTACCTTTTTCTTTGCAGGCTTGGATTCTCTATTCTAAAATGTATTGCATTTTACAAATATATATTAAATAATTCGAAATGTTTTCTTTGAAGCATCATAATTAACATGGTGTAGATATAGAGATTTTAGTGCCAAATATACATTGATGTGTGTAATATAATTTTTACTTATTAATTTATATTTGGAATATCAATGAATTCAAATATTAAATAAGATATTTAATTGGTAAAGAAATTAAATATTACTATGATCAAATTATGATAATTTGATAATGAAGATCGTATCTTGCAAATTATGGAAGTGAATACCAATATTTTGATAATTTAAATCACATCTTATGATTAAGACAGTAAATGCCATCAAATCATGAACAACCAATCAAATCTTCCCATATCATCAAGTAAAAATGGCAAGAGCTCTCATTCTACAACTATAAATATGGGTCATCTCCAAGAAGTTAAATACAAATTGAGAAGAAGACGAAGTACAAGTAAGAAATGCGTTGGAGGAAGTTCTCTCAACCCAAATTTATCAAATTTAGGAAAATCTATGGTGGTTCAAGGCGAAAAACAAGACATTCATCGTGAAGGTCATCAAAATTATAATGTCTAATTCGAGATTAAGTTGTTAAACCTTCAAATTAATATTATTGGAAATCAAATCAATCTTAGAGGAGATCTGAGGGTCGATTCCATTAAAATACCAAATCCACAAAGTCAACGTTTTTTAAAAGAAGAATTAGATGAGTGAAATAGAGATTGTATTCACATTCATTCATCAAATTCAATAAAACTTTATTTGTATGATTTTTCTTGTCTTGTAATTATTGAAGACAATAAAATTAAATCGTGCTCAAGTGCTTCTTGATAAAAATATAAATTATCAGTAATACTCATTGATATGAATATAAACTATCAACAAATTCAAGTAAATTTGATAGCTCATTGACATGAGTATAAAAGGTCTAAAAATCAAATCACATGAAACACTCCTTAACATAAGTATAAAAGGTCTACAAGTCAAACAAAATGAAACACTCCTTGACATGAGTATAAAAGATTTAGAAATTAAATTCAAATAAAAATTCATTGATACGAGTATATTCAATCCATCAAATTTAAGGAGATCTATGGTGATTCAAGATGAAAAGCAAGATATTCATATTTATTGTAAAGTGAATTTGTTTTATTATAAAGTCACAATTGTATTTTTGTCAATTCAATTCAATTTTTGAAGACAAGTGGAGTAATTGGAGGTTTTATTGTACAAAGAGGTATTTGATACTAAAATGATAGTAGATAGGGTTAAATTCATTTAACCCTAATTTTTTTTATCAAATTTGGACTAAATTCAAGTATTTTTATTAGTTATAGGACTAAATTGATTTTTTAAATTTGAACATAATTATATTTGACACCCCCATTAGTTATATGATCAATTTTACAATTTTATTTTTATAATTATTGCAACAACGAAATTATTGTTACAAATGGAATCAGATTAAATTTGCTTAGCAAATGCTCATGCAAATTAAAACAAGTATAGTAGCAATAAAACAAAAAATCAGATCTGCTAAACATTGGCTGCTGATGCAAAGAGAACACGCAGTTATAGTTCGACAATGAGAAAATTGTTCTCCTACTAATGAAAGAGGGAGGTGAAATAATCATTACCTGAAGCAAAAAAATATTTTCTTTGTATTGCTTTTTATAGAAAATAAAAGCTTGTTAAAGCAATTTCTTACTTCTAGGTAAGTGCTGTTTTATGTACAATGTCTACATAAATATATCTATAAGCGACTCGTGTCCATCTAACGGAAATGCTAATATGATGCAATATTCAGTTGATATTGTTAATTAGCCAACTTATTATTTTCTTAAACATAATATCAAATTATTTAGTCAGTTCACTTAATTTTTTTTTAATTATAATCCTTAAATAACTATATACTATGTGTTATGATTTTAAAATTTCACAATCTCAAAATTGTAGAAAGTTAGTATATATTAACTTCGTTAAAAGTATGTTCGGGTTTGTATGATTTATATAAGTTGAATATTTATAAATAGAAGTAGTTGATGTGGTGTTTTTTTTTTTTTTTTTTGAAATGGTGATTGAATGTTAGAATTTTTATGAAAAAAAAATATGGAATGTTATTTGGATGTGAGAATTTTTTTGGAAAAATTTATAAAATGTTGTTTGGAAGTAGGATTTTGTAAGAATTTTTTCATGGTAAGCACGTAATTTATTTTTCTGAAAAAAATTATATATGGCGTTATATTTTTTGGAATTAATTTAATAATAGTGTATTTATGTACCAATTATTTAAGTCCATTACTTGAGGAGACATATAGCTCGACATATATTGATAGGTCTGAACATCATATATGTTAATGTGTGTATACATATATGCATATATATCTGAATAAGTTATAAATTATCCCTTATGTTTGAGTGAAAATACAACAAATATTTTTAATGCTAATTAAAAAATAGTTAGTTTAATTTGATGTCTGTAAATTAAATTTAAATATTTTTAATTATATTTTAATAAGTACTATTTTATATGTAATTTTCTCTTCATTAAAGTTTAAAATAAAAAGTAATTATATATTACACCATCTATTTATAAATTTATTTAATAACTAATATTTCTAACCATATAATTTTTGTTTATTTGTAAAAATTGGAAGTATTATATAATATTTTTTATTTTATTTTGATAAATAATATTCATAATTATTTTTCATTTACAAAAAATAAAAAAAACTACATTACATCTTTATAATATTCTTTTAATTTATTTACACTCTTTATAATTTTCATTTGTCTTTTCTGTTTCTATCTTTTGTCCTTCTTCTTCTTCCTTCCTCACCACCACCAACCACCACCACCACCACCACCACCACCACCACCACTCCCAACTCCACCGGCGATCATCACCACCACACCACCCCCCTCATTCACCTCCTCCTCCTCCTCCCCTTCTTCTTCTTTCATTTGCCATTTTTTTTCTTTCTCTTTTGTCTTTCTTCTTCTTCCTTCCTCAGCCACCACCACCACCACCACACCGTCCCTCCTTCTTCGACTCCTATTCTTCTTCTTCTTTTATTCGCCTTTTTTTTTCTGTCTTTTGTCTTTCTTCTTTTTCTTTCCTCAGCAACCACCACCAGACCGCCCCCTCCTCCTTCCCTCTTCTTCGCCTAGCTCACTCGCCGTCCAGCCTCCCCTCCCCCAGTTTGTTTCCCTGCCCAGATTTGCTTTTTCTTCAAAACACACACACACACAATCTTAAAAAACCTAGATGTGTAATGTGTATATATATGTATATGTATATGTCTATATATATTTACCTATTTAAAGAGTTAGATTACTGTACTGTTGGGTTCGCACGCTCACGAGAAACGTATACGCAGCTGAATTTAAAAATTTTTCAAAAATATAAATATATATTACATCACATGTAATTAAAACAAATCCCGAAACCCTTTCGCGATTATTCAGTTTTGCATTTTTCTGATTATTAAAAGTAAGAAAGTTTCAGAAACTCTTACCTTGATTTACACTCCGGCTGATGTAGGGATTGAAACGATTCAAATCGTTATCCATGCATGAAAGTATCTCCATGTTCTTCAATTCAAAACCCCTTTGATTGAAATTTGATTCGCTTATAGGATTCAAATGTTATCCCCTAACGGTATCCACACCTTGGATACCCACTCGCAACCGAATCCTATGCTAGTAATTTTTGATTCGATAATTCTATCCAAAACGATTTTGTTTGGAACAAGACACACTAACAATTAGTATTTTAGGTATTTAATTTAATTCTTAATTTAACAATTAAATCAAGAATTAAAATAGATAAAATATTGGTGAACTTTTGAAAATTGAAAGGAAATGAGAGACGAATTTTTGGAGATGAAAGAAAACTATTTTTCTTCAAGAAAGAGAGGTTGTTTTTTCATATTTTTTCTTTACAAAAATTTGCAATAAAATCCCCATAAAAAACATCCAAGAAGATTGTCAATAAAGGCTACCACAAGTCCTTTCCATATAGGACTTTTCTTCCTTTCTTATCTCCAACTCTTTTAGTAAGTTTTCTTATCTCATAAGAACTTTTCTTTTTCCTTAGTACCTCATAGAAATTGAATTCTCAATTCAACTTCTTCTAGAATTGAATTCCAAATCCAATTTCCTAATGGGCTTCCTACAAGCCCACACCTAATGGGTTTAGGTTTAAGTAATCAATTAGACCATACTATAATTGATCCAATAATTAAATTAATTCATTTAATTAATTAGGCCCATCTTATTTAATTGATCCAATCAATTAATTAAATATTCCAATTGGGCTCCCTAATCCAATTAGGTCCAATCAATTAATCCAATTAATTAATTGAATTAATTCTACACTTGAATTAATTTAACCCCCATTAATTAATCACATTAATTAATTTAATCCAACACTTGGATTAATTTCTAGGCTAGAAATGGACTTGTCCAAATTTTATTTGTGACACCTTAGGTTCACTTTAAACTAGTCGTGGGCTCACAACTCTTGTGACTTAGTTGAATAATTAATTATTCTAATTAATTAATCTAATTAATTAATTCTCTTGAAATTAACTCATTAATTCGAAGAACCCACAAGACATGGAAAACACCTAGTAATGCATCATGACTCCTAGTCTAAGGTGAATGTGTGAACCTATTTCAATTATGAATACCATGCAAGTACGGTCCTTCCATTATCTAATCTCCCGATTGAGCCTAAGGTATGAATGTTGAGTCGAAATCCCATTAGCTCAATAACTATGTTTCCATTCTTAGTAGCTTGACTCGATGATGACTAATTAGAAAACCCCACGTGTAATTTTCATCCAACCTTGGCTAAGAATTTTAGAGTCAAGTAAAGCGGAACACATAGGAGATTCACCTATTCATTTAGATAGGTGATGAATCCTTTGTTGGCCACTCATTAATCCCATAGCTATGTGTGATATAAGGACTTTATCTAATTATTATGATGAATTTAAGATAAAAATTGTCATTTAAATGATATTAATATAAATAAGAATGATTCGCAATAGTATAAGAATAGCCAGAATAATTGGCATGCCGGACACTACTCTGACAATTTCGCACTTGCCCTAGAGACAATTGCCTTCGTATTAAAGCCCATCTTCTGAAGATGTCCTTCAAATACTTATCTAAAGGGTTAAAACAGTGGGTATGCTATATTTTCTGCTGAGGCAAATCTTTCCACGCTAATGTTGCCTCTACCAATAATTTTCATAACCGCGGTATCACTAATCTAATTCTGCTTGGATCCTTAATGAGACCTTGGCTTCTTTGCTTGTGTAATAGCCCCCATTGTTATTGCAGTACTCCAGTACTCAATCAACAATGGTTGGAACTACATCTAACATTTAGATTAAGTTCCTTATCCAAATAATCCATTTTTGCAGCATCGTATGCCCAAATGTATTCAATCACGGTGGTGGAATCCACGGTTGTAACAAGCTTGAAACTCTTTCCAATTAACCATCCCACCATTTAGGATGAACATGAATTTAGACATAGACTTCAAGTTATCTACTTTAGACTAAAAATTAGATGAAGCATCTAAGTTTCAGTTCTCCATAACCGAACTCCAAGAAGAAATCATTAGTGCTTCATAAGTACAAAAGATCGTCTTTACGGCTTCTAATGCTTTTCACAACAAATTGATTGATATTTTGCTCGTAACACTCAGAGCATTTCTGATATCAAATCATGTACATAGATTTGCATATTTTATGCTTTCTTTCAAGAATGCATAAAATATGTGAGTTATTATTTCTCTTTCATTCAAAAGTCTTTGGGGACGAGGACTTCGAAAGAAAAATCCCATAACTCATAAACAAGAATCTCTCCTAGGATTCTTTCATGCTAAACCCTTTTAGCATCTAATCTATGTACTTGGATTTAGGATAGTCCAAGCATCCTTTCAGATCTATCTCCATAAATCTCAATCCCCAATCCCTAGGATGCTTATCCCAAATCCCTCTTGGAGAACTTTGTAGATGACAAGTCTCAGTTGACTGCAACATTTCTACATCATCTCTATGAGTAAAATATCATCAACATAAAACACAACAATCATCACCATACTCCCACTAACCCTCTTGTACACATATGGCTCATTCGCATTCCTAAGGAAATCAAACCATTTGATTGATTTAGAGAATTGAATGTTCCACATTCAAAAAATAAGATCTCTGAAGCTCGCAAACTTTTTGCTTGCGTTTGTTTGATATGAAGACCTCAGACTGCTTAACTTATATCCCTTTCTCAATACCCCTATTGAGAAAGACGGTCTTCATATCCCTTTACCATATCTAGTAGTCATAATATGTAGATATAACTAGCATACTCTGAATGGACTTTAGCATCACGTCTAGTAAAAGGTATCCTTAATAGTCAACACCTTGACTATGAGCGTAACACTTTGCTCCCAGTCGTACCTTTATAGGTCACCACCTCCCCATGTTCTTCAATTTATTTTTGCAGACTTATTTGTAGCTAATGGGAACCATTCCCACTAATGGGTCCACCAAGGTCAAACCTTGTTGGAGTACATAGAGTCCATTTTGGATTACATGACATTTTGCCAATTTTTGAATTGATATCATACATCATTACTCCTTAGCTAAATCAATATTTAAAAAGGGGATCCTCATTGCTACTCTCTAGCAAGAGACTCTTATCGTATAAGTAGCTCCGAGATCCTTTCAGATCTCATTAGAGGTTGTGTACTAGAAATTTTAGTAATTTGTTCATACACTATTGCCACTTATGAGATAAACTGTGGTTCTTAAACTGTTTCAAGTTCTATGATCTAGCAATTTCTATCTAATAGAAATTCCTTCTTTTCAAGAAGGTGGTGTCCTTAGAAAATAAACTCTTTTGTTCTTAGAAACTATAGAAATGGTATTCTTTAGATTCATTTAGATACCCTACAAATTTGCATAAGTTGAATTCACATCCATCATATCTCCCACTATCGGCTTTAAAGAAGTAGGCCCATTTATACCATTAGGTATATAAGCATGCTAGTTGGATGATCACGGAGCTTAGGCCAATGTGATTGGTTTAATTTTATGCATAATTAGTTATTTTTGGATTTTAATTAAAATAAGGCCTACGAATCTCACCTTTCTCTTTTTTATTCTTGATGTACTTCTATCTTCCTCTTATGTATCTCCCCTTAGAATTGTTCTAAGGTTTCTTGTAGTTTTAGCAAATGTAATGAGAGTAGAATTAGGCGATGAGATTAAATTTTTTATAATTTGGCGGACATTACAAGAAGATTGAATGAAGACGGAGGAAAAACAAGGAAACAAGGCCCATGAATGTATGGGATATATTTATGTAATAGATGGGTCTATTTGTATTTTAATTATCACCCGTAGATTGACCTAGATCCACTTTGGCTCGAGTGGATCGCATAGGATTAAAGGCTCATGATCATCTATTTATTTTAGGATGTATGTGATACATATTGTGTTTATTTAATACTTCCTTATGATGTATGCTTGTCATCGTTAGGATAGTGAACATTAAATAAACAAGAAAAGAAAATGATGAGACCTTGTATAATAAATCTAGTATGGCCCTCACTTGAAAATATTTCAAGTTGAGAACCTTTATTAGTTTGATATCAAGCGTAAATGGGCAATATTAGGTAGGACCTAATCGTCGATGCCTTCCATCAAAAGTAGTGGCATGTCGATATGCTACCACATTTAGTCCGTTGGCCATGAGTCGTGGGATGTGCTAAGTGTAGGCAAGTTGTAACCACTACTAAGCATTGAGATGCCTATGGGGTGGACTCATCTTTATCGTTGGCCATGAGTCCTGGGATGTTTACATGATCCATCTACATGGATGTTTAATGGGTAATGCTTGACACTTAGTACCATATGGGCTCATAAAATTAGGGTGTATGGGAAGAGGTGAGGCAAAATAGCTTGAGGGTTGCATGGGGATGCAATTGCTAATGTTGTTAGCTACCTTTTAGTTTTATTATATGGGCTCATAAAATTGGGGTGTATGGCAAGGCTAGTCGGACCTCAATCCCACTAAGAAATTAGATTTCCCAAATTTCCATCTAGAGGGTGATGGGATTTGAATAAAATAGTGGGAGACATTTATGATTAAAGATCATATCATAAATGGATATTAATTGAATGAATGCTTAATTTTCTGCCTTGCATAGGATAATGGTTATTGCTAGTAATTCCACATAGGATAATCTAGACAAACAGACAAACTTACCAGCTCAATATAGATGTTTGTCACCATTGTGGATATTTAGGGCATAGAAAGAAGAAACATAAGTATTGACTTGCTTAGCTGAATTAGAAGGGGTTCTAATTCAAGTTTATACATTGTTGATATCAACCATTAAGGTTGATAATTTTTTCTTAGATATTGGATATCGGATATGATCTCATTTTTGCAAGGGGTTGCAGTGGATGATAAGAAAAATGGAGACTAAGATAAAGGACGATCCTTAAGCTTGAGAATAAAGTAAGTGTTGCTTTATTGGCTATAGGAATGATCCACTTAACTTTGGATGGAATTAGGATAGTATTAGTTAATTGTCTTTCCTATATTGACAAATAAACTATACAATCCCAACATTCCATGCTACATAATCAACAAAGTAATCTAAGAATTAGATAATCAAAACAGTGCATACCTGTGGTAAGCTGGATTATGTCATATCTCTGAAGAAAGAGTTCAAAAGATGGTACATTTGCTTGACCTTTTGGACTTGCATGAGGTGCCAACTTGTAAATCTTATCTCTAGGAAAACATGATCAAATCACCATTTATGGGACAAATGGAGCAAACCACGCCTTTGGATGTGATCCAAAGGGACGTAAGCAGTCCACTAAGTGTTAGTGTACAAGCGAACTATTCTTACTTTATTATTCTGAGATCCTTTGAAGGGTTCAAAGAATTTAGACATGAAGTAGAGAATTAAATCGGCCAAAGTATTAAATCAATCGATGTGATCGAGGAAGAGAATACTAAGGTGGTAAGTTCTTGATTATCTAATGGAGAATTAGATTCTCACTTTAAGTGAATCCAAGTTGAGTTGCACTTATTTCCTCCTTCATTATGGGAATTCACCTTAGAATTAATGATATTCTTATCAAGTAAGGATATCATCTAAATCGGTGCTCAAAAATATCATATGTGATATGATGTGGTAAAAGACCCCTCTGCCGGCGATGTGCTCCTAGTCTTAACTGGTCGGGTTGAGCCTCCGGCACTGTTACTTTGAAGAAATTAGAGTGCTCAAAGCAAGCTTACGCTCTGGATACATTAGTATGGGATAACATTATAGGATTTCGGTCCTATTACGTTGGCCTTCGGGATCAAAGTAATGATTAACAGGGACAGTCGAAGGCATTCGTATTTCATAATTAGAGGTGAAATTCTTGGATTTATAAAAGACGAACAACTGCGAAAGCATTTGCTAAGGATGTTTTCATTAATCAAGAACGAAAGTTGGGGGCTCGAAGACGATCAGATATCGTCCTAGTCTTAACCATAAACAATGCCGACCATCACATGATAATAAAAACATATAAATTTATCAATTATATTATGTGCAATTTCTTTCAAATTTGAGATTTTTATGAAAAATAATTTTTCAAAAATTAAAATTAACATTTAATTTTAAAATAAAAAATTATAAACTTTACGTAACAATTACGTAACGAGGCGGGATGGACAACAGTTCAACAAGGCTACTGCCTATCGAGTGGCTGGGCAGACCACCCATCGGGTGCTGGGCGCCCACACGTCGGGTGACAGCGGGAGACCAGGCGCCCGATGTCGGGTGGCCAACAGCCTACCTTATGTCACACGTCGGGTGGTCGGCACTCCAATTTTTTTTTAATGTCCAAGAATTCAAGATTTTCACAAAATCTTGATTTCATAGTTTCTTGATCTCATCAAGAAATTTTTAAAACTTGATAAAAACTATTTTTTTTTATCAAAAAATCAACTTATTTGATTTTTTTTTATTTCTTGCTACCACCTCAACCTTTCTTCATTTCTATCCTTGAACCACGACCAAAAACTATTTTATGAGCTATTTCACCTCCCAAAACTCCATATTAAATTTAGAAGTTTCTCTCAAGTGATTCCAAGTAAAGAAAAAAGTAAAGGAAGCAAAGGGGAGTAGGGAGCTTAACTCATGCTTTTGATTTAAGTTCTTGAATTGTTTGAGGGTTTATGATTTTTAAAGCTTCTATTATTATTTATAATCATGTTAGGATGTTATTTATGGTCTTATAATTCACAAAAGAGGGATTTTTAGTTAAAAAATTGCAATAGAAATCACTAGGGACAGAAACTGTATACTTGCTGGTTTTTATTTTTAAAGCTTTATATATGTATAATAACTTGATTAAAACTTATATATTTCACCATATATGTGTTTATTTATGAGTTTAGGTGATTTATGTAAGTTTGGAGAGGTTATAAATTGAAATATGGTTTGATATTTAAAGAAATACTCAAAATTGTCATGATAGAACTTACAGTTTTTGTGATGTGATAAGTGGGCTAGTTTTGTTGGGGTAAATTAGTAGTTATTGGAAATTATAAAATATGATTACATTGATCTACATGTTATCTAAGTGTGGTAAAACTTTGGGAGTGATTGGATATGCTTAGGGATGTTAAAATTATCATGCAACAAAATTAGACAGCAAGAAAATATGAAAATGTGAATTTGTCCCATTTGATAACTTAGCATGTTTCAACCTAGACATGTTGTTGTTGAGTGTTAATAATTAGGTACATGCTATTAGAGTTATAATACTTCAATTATATGATATTTACATGTATCTAAGATGAGAAATTAAGGTATTTGAGGTGCTATATTGGGTTCTAATTTGTAAAAGTTTGATTTTTACCTAGATAGCTTAGTGTTTGAGGTCTTAGTATGATATTTTATGCTTTCAACTTGCTAAATTGGGAATGGTGCTTGATGTTGGGTAATATTATAGGATATTTTATATCTAAGATTGGAGAGGAACAATAAACAAATCTAAACTAAGCCACCAATTAAGTGAAAGTTAAGTAAATATCTATTTGCAACTACAATGCGTGAACATTGTACATCTTCAAACATTTATACCTAATGTGTTGATGATATTTAAATTGATTAGCTGACAAGTATATTATTTTCTTTAAGAGTCTTATGATTCTTAAAATATGTTGAGAGCAAGATGACTTGCATTCATATTGAATATACCATTCATGAGCATTTACATGTGCATGCATGGCATATGAGTATAGTTGAGGGTTTTGCATGCACGATATGATTTGAGACATGATTTTTAGAAAGAAAATATTTTGGTTAGCCACTACTAGTGTACCGAGACATGCTTATGTGATATTTTGGAGTGCCGCGAATATTACTTCTCGGAGGATCATAGGGGTTGACAGAGGGCGTGCCTCTAGTGCTCACGAGAGGGTGGCCACACGACTGTGCCCTTATTAACTCTGCCGATGGGAAGACTTCTGGAGAATCACAGGAGAAAACATAGGGTGGACCTCTAGTGATCCTAAAAGATGGCGTCTGGACTGAGTCAATTTATTTATGACCATTTTATTATTGATATTGTGCAGAGCTCTATCTGGTGCATAGTAGATGGGCCAAGGGCTTAATAAAATAAAGTGATTTTTAATAAAAACTCTTTAATTTATTAGTACTCAAATTTGACACATTTATAGCATCATATCTTAGAAATGAGTTGCATGAGATTTTATATCATACTCTTGCCATGCATGATTTTTACTTATTGAGCGTTAGCTCATGTAATTCATGCATTGTAGGTGAGCATGGTGAGACTTGAAACCTCTGGTTTACTGGGCTGGTGGTAGAGCTCCTACAGGTTTTCAAAGATCAATGTACTTAGATAACGACCTGTTGGACTATTTTGTGGGTTGCGTTTTTGATTTTACAGTTTATTGTATTATATTAGTGACTTTATCCTGTATATCACTTTCTAAAAAAAAAAATCCTTTTGTGGTGGAGAGTTTGAGTTTGTGATGATTTTGATAGACCTTGTTAATATTTTTATAACTACCTCTGTATATATAGTGTTATAGGATGTGAAAGTACATTACTTTTATCAATATTTTGTTAAACTAACTAGGAAAAAAAAATTATACTCACGCATACATGCACTCATTATATTGCACAGGTTGTTTATAAATATATGTATACATATTATTGGGAGGTTGTGACATCCAGCACCTAGATTGGGTTAGTTTCTTGTTGGGTTTAGGCTAAACAACTAGGTTTCTTGTTGGGTTAGAAGCTAAATTGGGTTGGTTTCTTATTTTTAAAGGACATTATAGAGTGTTAGGTTAGGTGAGTTGTTGAGTAATGATATTGTGGGTTATGAGATAGGTGAGGCTGATTTTGAGCTGAATTGAGGTTTTTTTTTTTGGTTTATAGACTTTTTTTAAGGAATATTATAATGCGTTGGGCTTAGTGTGTTGTTGAGAAATAGTATTCTGGGTGAGGGTGATTTTGGTTTGCCATAAGGTTTCTTGTTTTTCTTTGTGAATATTATAGTGTGTTGGGCTTGGTGTGTTGCTGAAATAGTATTCTGGGTTAAAAGCTATTGGGTTCTGAAAAACGATTAAGCTAGAAGTATATATGAATTTACATATATATATATATATGTATATATATTATGAAATGTATTAATATTACTATTTTCTAACTTTATTTCTTTTGTTTAATGTTGTAGGTCTAAAAATACCACAAAGTTTAGGGATTGAGAATCTTCGCAATTCTAGTAGATTGAAGTATGATGAAAAAAGATGTAATCAATGTCTTGTCAAACTTAATATTATATTAGTTAATTCGCTAGTCCAAATTTTTAATAACTCTATTATTTTTGTGATAAACATAAATTTATTTTTTGGTATTATTCAATAAATAAAGAAGAATTTAGTGGAAGAGAGGAAAATACCATCGATCGTGGTATCATCTACAAAGATGTGAATATTAAATTAAAAAAGGTCAACAAAATGTACAATTTATTACTTGTGTTGTTTGTACTTATGATTGTGATTTTAATTGTAATTATAATGAAATGTAATGCTTAGTTGTGTTCATGTTTATCCGTTTATTGTGTAGTCGCTTAGTTTCTCTTAGCCTTCACTTGTGGAAATGCGGTTTGCAGGATTGGATATTTGGCTTACAGTAGCTTTTCATGCCTTGTGAAAATGGGTTGTGGTTGCTTGCTATAGAAATTGTATGTTGAAATTTCAATACTTCACTATATGTTGGGCTTATAAATTTCAAGAGAGATTTGCCTTTTGAACATTCATCATTGGTATTATATAGGTCCTCCTTAATATTCAATCCTCAGAGAACTATGGGTGTGTTTCATTGATGATATCATAATAGGCTACTTTGGTCAGACTTGCTATGTATTGAATCTATGTTATTACATTACTAGAAAGCAATATTCATTTTATATGCGATCGTAGATAGAGTTCCTTGTGAGCAGTAGCCTTTTAGTACTATTTATCCATTACTAAAGTGTCAAATTACAACCATTAATTTTGAGCTCTATTTATCCAGCAAAATAAAAAATTTGTAGTGGCAAGTAGTCATTGGCCAAATTTATCAAGACCATTAATTGCAGTTCTTTACAGCCAAAACTAGAGAAAGTCATGAAAACATTATGAATTAAGAGGTAATGAATATCATTCCTCTTTCTAAAAACTATATGCATGCAGCAAGAATAGAATGATGATTAAGTGCAATTAACGATATTACATTAAATACTAGAAATACATGGCCATTAATCAACAAATATTTACATTCTAAACATGTGATTTAACTAATACCTGATAAATGAAAAATAATCTCAAAGTAAAAGAGCAAATAAGAGGGCACTAGGCCTTCATAACATTATATAAAGGCAAAGCCAAGAGTTGTATGCAACGAGCCTGAACAATGGACAACAACATACAAACATCTTGGGTATCCAACTATAATCCAATTCATTTCCCAGGAAAAATTACCATACTTTATTCACAAGCTGTCATTATTCTTGAATTCAAGTGGCTATCAAGATTTGGAGTTTAAACCAAATTTAACTAGAAAAAGGCATTCATTTAGAATATTGTATAACCAAAGAAATTATACACGGGGAAGGACAACAATTATCAGCAAGGCCTTCACGGAACCATTGTTGAAGCCTGCCATCAGTTGCATTTGGCTTCTTGTTACCCTTGTCTGCTGAGCGAGAACCAAGAGCCCTTAGGTGGGAAATGCCTAGTGCCATTCCTTTGCACGCCTGGAACAAGAATAGTAGGACCTAAATCTTCAAAAATTGCTTGACCAGTCTCATCACCTCCCTTCCCATGAGATGGCACGGCTATCTCACTTATCAGGCGGAATGGATAATCAAATTTCCATCTATCTTAATAAACTTATCAGTCATGGGAATACACATTTAGAATATAGAAGAGGGAAACAAGCTAGATAGATGTTTTGTCTTTGATGCTAGCAGTAGGCTTTTGGATGTCACGAAACTAAAATATACCTCAATTAGGTTGACTTCAATTATTATTAAAATGTCCCTAAATAAAGATACAAAATTATAGAAAAATACATCTAGTTCAAATTAACTCTAATTTAATTAGTTTTGAAATTATTTCACACCTGGGAGAATGAGGATCCCCACATGTATACGTGAATAAACTCATTTGACCACCCAAATAAAAGTTCTCATTACCTCCCTGTATTGTAAATACAAAATAGAGTACATAATAATAAATTATTTATTTATCTATATTAACAAAAAAATAAAATTGCATTTACCCTTTAAATTAGATACTGCTAATGTGGTTGGTTGGCCCCAAGTTGAGATCCAAATGATGGAAGTTGGAAAGGATAATCAACAGGGTATTGCGGTGGTAGATAGTAGAGTATTGAGGTGGTGGGATAGTATGGTATTGTAGTGGTGGGACATTGTTTGTTTCCTATAGGTTAAGGGCATGAATAGCCTCTTGTGAGCTTTGTCCTTTTCTTTTGGTGCCTTTTGCATCTAAACTTTATTCGACATAGGAAACATTAATTACTTAAAAAACATTATTCAATAATATTACATATAAAGTACAATATTATTTATATGTTAATTTGTTTGCAACTTACTGAACTTTATGTTGGAATTAATTTCTTAAAATGGACTTACATATTTAAACAAAAATTATATTATAGGATATCTAATTTAATAGAGTCAAATAAGTGATCTACCAATGAAACTCTAGGAATATTTTTAAGGTATGGACTTTGTAATGTATAGAAACCTAATACTAGTCAAATTCAGGATTGATAGGATTCTTTTTGACCTAATATATAAAGAACATCATGGGTTACAGTCCCCAAGGCATATCATACAATTTTGCTCTTCTCCTCTTCCTCATCTTAGAGAGAGACCCATTGAGTATTCTAAGTTGATTTGACTATAGAGGACGAATATCCTGATTGTTTTCATTGCCATAGATTCAGGTACGCTTCTGATTTAGAATTAAAGTATTTTTTGATAATTTACATGACGATTTTAGATTATGATTATTGAATTATACTATATTAAAGTCTAACAAGTGATATCAGTGCAGGTCATGATAGATTATCAAGAATTATTTATTTCTTCTTTTGTGATTATATTTAGTTTTTATAATCGTAATTAAAAGAAGAATTTTGAGATTAATTTTATTCTAATTCATAAGGATTAAATTAGATTTGAATTCAAAATTGAATTTATATCTGATTCATAAAGGACTCGATCTAATTTCAGTAAAATCCCAATAAAGAAAATTTTGAACATCTTATCTTATATTTCGAGATAAATTGAAATAATACGTCGTCAAAGTGACCTCTATTATTAAATTTATTTTTGAAATATTAGATATCAAGAAAAGATTTGCATTATGTCTATATCTTTGCGAATAATAATCAACCTAAAGAAAGATTATTATTTGGCAAAATGATAGACATGCGAGATAAATTTGGGATTATATTTGTTCCTACTTGTTTGATATCACAAAATAAAATGATTGAAAGAATACGTTGTCAAAGTAACCTTTATTGTGTAGATTTATTTATTTTGGGATATTAAAATGTATATGTTTGTTATTTATGCGAATAATGATCGGCCCAAATGAAGGTTATTGTTTGACCAAATAATAGATATACCTGTGGTAATAAGTATGTGATGACTATTAAATTTTCCATGTAAGCAATAATCGGCCCAAAGAAAGGTTATTGTTTGACAGGACTAATTATTAGTATTTGATTACTACATTGAGAGTACCACTTACAGTTGATGTTTCTATCCAAAAACTAAACATCAATGTTGTGCTCGGTATCTCATAATAGGGCCCACTATTATTTAATTATGTCATGCATAAATATGGATTATTTTTTTATGATGACATGAACATTGATTATGAGCATGTTATTTAGTTTTGTTCTCTAAATTATGTTTCTGCTTATATTTTTACAAGATCTGCCAATGTTAATTTTATTTGTGCTTAATAGCACAAATTTCAAGAATTTAAAAGAGAACATTGTGATTGTTCTCGAGTGAATGGATCTTGACTTTGCGCTTTAGATAGAATGATCTCCTAAGCTCACTAAGTTCCCCTAAGGCTAAAGAGACTTTGAAAAGTGGGGTTGTTCTAACCATATAAGTCTTATGATCATAAAGTGTACAATTCTAGAAACATTTAGGGGCACCATGTTTGAGGAGGATAGTGCTAAGAAATTCCTTAAAGATATTGGTTGAAACAAACATCTTTTTGGCTAATTTTGTTTCAAGAAGGTATAAAGGAAAAGGGAACATAAGACAATACATTATGGAAATGTCTAATCCTACTTCCAAACTAAGGCACTAAAGTTAGAGCTATTTGAGGACTTGTACGTGCATATGGTTTTATTTCTCTTCCTATACAGTATGGTCATTTTAAAGTGAGTAACAATAGCCTAAGGGTAAATGGACTCTTAATGAGTTCATATCTTACTGTGTAAGAAGAAGAAAGGTTTGAGCGAGAAAAGACTAAAAGTGCTCACTTAGTAATTACCCCCTTAGGATAAAAGAAAGTAAGTTGCAATTGGGACACCATAACAGAAATTACAAAAGAAACAAAATTAGGAATTTACCTATTACTTCTGCAAGAAGGGTGAACACATAAAGAAAAAATGTCCCAAGTATGCTAATATGCTTCTCACTTTGGTTCGTTTTTTAAGTTAGCTTAGTTTTTGTGCCCAAACAACTTGGTGGGTAGATTTTGGTTCCACTATTCACATAAATATGTCTATGTAGGGTTGTCTATTGAGCCAATAGCTAAGTGATACTGAAAGATGCATCTATGTAGGTTTTGGCAAAATAGTTACAGTTGAGACTATACGGATTTTTTTAGGATATCATCAATGGTCGGTTATTTTTTGAATTTGAAAGAGACATATAATATCATCATTTAAATTAAGTATGATTTCTATTTTCACTTTGGACAATTCAGTTATTCTTGTTCATTTGGAAATAGCAAATATAGTCTCTTTCAAGATGCAAATCTTATTGGTACTAGTTCTTTATCATTAATGACAACCTATATTTTGGATATAATTACCTCGTATAATGAAACCTTGTATATCAATTCATATGGTACAAAACACACAAAATATAATGCTTAAGGACATGGTAAGAAGTATGATTAGTTATTCTTCTTTATTTAAAAAAATTCATGAGATAAGTACTAAAGACTACAGCTTACATTATTAACATGGTTCCAATATAAGCAGTAGCTAAAACTCCTTATAGACTATGAATATGCAAGAAGCCTTATATTAAGCATTTGTATATTTGGGGTTATCCAATTAAGGTAAGGCCTTAAAAACCAAATGAAAGGAAATTGGACTCCAGATCTTTAAGTCTTCACTTTGTTGGGTACTCTAAATGTTTACAAATTTTATGATCCCTTGACTAGGCTATTTTCATATGGGAAATGCGGTTTCTCTTGAGAAAGTTGAGTTTGGGAGAGAGATAAGGTTAAAGACATTATCTTTGAAGAGGAATTCATTTCTCTTCCTACTGTTAATATTGACAATGATTAGCCTTCCATTCCTGTCATTGTTCAAGATACAAATTCGGACTATTAAGACAATGTTGAGGAGCTCTCTCTTCAAAATAAAGAAAATTACCTTTTAAAGAACAAACTCAACAATCTCAAGAGGAAATGCAATTAAGAAATCAACTTGAGAAAGGAGAACAACGATTGTAGTTATTATATCATCTTTCTCCATGAATATGAGGTTGACATAAGAGTGATGAAAAATAACTCAATCAACTTTCATCAAACCAATAAAGTTTTAGTTCTCAAAAGTGGATTGATGCCATGAAAGATAAGATGAAATACATAAGAGACAATGACATTTGGGATCTCATCAAATTGGCTAAAGGTGTGAAACACATTGGTTGCAAATGGATATTTAAGACCAATAAGGATTAAAAAGGCAATGTTGAGAGATATAAGGTATGTCTAGTCATTAAGGATCTCACTCAAAAGGAATGCATTGATTATAAAGAGACTTTTCTTTTGATTTAATTAAAAAACTCTTTAGAATCATTTTGGTAGTTGTAGCTTATTTTGATTTGGAGTTGGCTTTCCATTAACGGTATCATAAATTTCATCAAGTCATTATCTTATTTGGGTTTGAGGTAAATAAGGTTGATAATTGTGTATACCACAAGTTCAGTGGGAGTAAATACATCTTCCTGATGTTATATGTCGATGACATACTGTTAGCTAGTAGCGATATAGGCTTATTGCATGAAACTAAGAGATTTTTGACTAAGAACTTTGAGATGAAAGATCTTGTGGACATCTCTTTTGTCTTAGGTATACAGATACATTGAGATCAGTGTCAAGTTTTCATTGGGTTATCACAAAAGAGCTATATCGAAAGGGTTTTCAGTAGATTTGACATGAAAGATTGCACATCGGGCGATACTCCTATTGCTAAGGAAGACAAGTTTAGTCTCAATCAGTGCCCCAAGAATGAGTTTAAAGTAAAAGAAATACAAAATATTCCTCATACGTCAGCTATAGGAAGCCTTATATATGCTAAAGTATGTACGCATGCAGATATAGCATGCATAGAAGGAATATTAGGCAGATATTTAAATAACCTTGGAATGGATAATTGAGAAGCAGCCAAAAGGGTTATATGGTGTTTATACAGAATAAAAGATTATATGCTCAGTTATCGAAAATTAGATCTTCATGAGATCATTCGATATTCTGATTTCAATTTTATTGGATGTCTATACAGTCGGAGATCCACTTTGGGATATACTTAATTGCTAGCTGGAAAAGCTATTTTTGGAAAGAGTGCTAAGCAAGAACTTATAACTTCTTCCACTATGGTAGTTGAATTCATAGCCTGTTACGAGGCATCTAATCCTAGGATATGACTGCGTAACTTTATCACTGGACTGCATATTAAGGATGGTATTAAAATACTACTAAAGATATATTGTGATAATAAATCGGCCTTAGCAGATTCCATTAACAACAAAAGCTCTTTGAAGTCAAGGCACATAAACATCAAGTTTCTTGTTATTAAAGAAAGAATTCAAAGTTGTCAAGTGTCTGTAGGACATATTGGGACAAACTCCATAGTTGTGGATCCTCTCACCAAGGGTTTACTACCTAAGGTGTTGCATGAGCACATTGTTCATAGGGTGTTGTATTCTTTGATATGTGCATTTCAGTAGGAGTTTGTAATTTTGATGGTGTTTTGGTTTAGACATAATTTATGTTTATTATATGCAGAATAAAGAAGATGGTTTATTTTCATACTCTGAATTATTTGCACTTTAGCATGATCTCATAAAGAATAAAGAAGGACTAGTTGAAAATAGGCATGTTTGAGATCACATTACATGTAATTTCCATGCTATACATCTATACTTGATCATGTCATTGAATATGTTAGTGTGGTGATCATTGATGGGTATAGTTACGAATAAATGTAACAAAGGTCGCTTTGATCCCGTGCTGATATAGGAGATGAACCAGATTGTAACTTAGGAGATATTTCAAAGATAGATAGCATTTTGTGCACACTCAAGATTTATAATATAATTGTTTACGGTATCATATATAGTCCAAGTGGATATTGTTGGAATTAATTTCTTAAAATGAACTTACATATTTAAACAACAATTATATTATAGGTTATCTAATTTGGTAGAGTCAAATAAGTGATCTACCAATGAGACTCTAGAAATATCTTTAGGGTATGGACTTTGTAATGTATAGAGATTTAATACTAGTCAAATTTAGGATTGATCGGATTCTTTCTCACATAGTATATAAAGAACATCATGGGTTATGGTCCCCAAGTCATCATATAATTTTGCTCTTCTCATCTTCCCCATCTTAGAGAGAGACATTGACCATTCTAAGTTGATTTGACTATGGAAGACGCATACCCCAATTGCTTTCATTGTCATGGATTCATGTACGCTTCTGATTATGATTATTGAATCATATTATATTAAAGTCTAACACTTTCACCCTTTCTCTTTTCTTTTTCATTTTTGCTCTTATCATCCGAATTGTGTACTCTATGAATATTTGTAATAGAATTACTTATGAGCACTTTATCTATCAAGTCATTGTCTTCATCAATAATTAACTCATCGCAAGCATTTTGACCATATTAACTCAAATTTTCAAACAAGATATTTATTTGCTAACTTGCATTATCAAGAATTCCAATCAACATATTTCTCACCTCCTCATGAGCTTTGCATCATAAAATAAGATCATATGTTGATCTCATGATAACAAATACCATCTCAGATACATGGCCACTTCCACTTATGCTTTCTCTAGCCTCATTAGATACTCTATTTCTTGCATTTTTCATCGATCGCTTCTTTACATATGGCTTGGGAAAAATATTCACATCCATAAAGTTGACTTTTAAAACATGCTTACACAATATATACCTATTGACTTAAATTTGTAACAACTACATTTACTTCATAAATCTGTTTATCAAACACCACTTGCCTAACCCATGAGTTTTGAATATGAGATTTCAATTTAAACTCAAGGAAAGGATTACCAAAATTCAAAGCTTGTTCAAGAAATATTGGATTCAAAGAATTAACCAATTCTAATTTAAACAACTTGAATATGGTGAGTGTACAGACATCAGTAGCATAATTCAACATTGGGTTAATTTTTCACAATCTTCGAAGGTTTCCCATTGCTACAACAAGTATCCTCAGCCTTTTTTTTTTTTTTTGCACGCCAATTATTTTGAATTTTTTCATAATTAAGGACAAAATCATACAATGAAATGGTGTTGTTACTTGCTTTTTCAAGACCAAGTATGTGCCCTCGTTTCTAAATATAGCCAAAAACCCCGCACTGAATGTGATTACTAAAAGCAATAGCCCATTTGCGTCACAATTTGTACATGCCATTTAACCATTGTACTGCTAAGATTATATTCTTCAATCAAATTTTTCTATGTAGCCTCAAACTCTTCTTTAGATTTATAATGACTCATACACTTTTGCCATAATTATTTAAATATTAAATCACCTTTCAAGATGTTAAGTGTGAATGAGCATTTTGATTGATATATCATTAACATAAACGATGATGTGCACATGTAAATACTATATCTATTGCATTCATCATTGCTTGATATTGATCAGTAAAAATTATTTTAGGTTTTTTACTCTCATAGAATCTAGAAATGTTCTAAACAACCATTCAAAAAAACTTTCAATTTAATCAAGCATGAAGGCCAAGCCGAACATCACATTTTGCTTGTGGTGATTTATAGGCAACAAAAGGAGCACATATCATATTGCACTTATTTGTGTGATAAGTGATGCCAACTGAGATAAAATCACCAACATATTCATAATCAACTCGATATCTATAACCCCTGAAGAAAAAGTTCATCTCTCTATTATCATCATTAAATTATACATTCCACTAAAAAAAGGTTCCTTGTTTGACTTATTTTTAAAATAGTGAATTAATGTAGAAGCATCTCCATTCTTAACTTTTGTATGCTTTCTTGAATGGTAAAGGTGATCATATACATCTTTTGAATAAATTTCAAGTTTTGTGCCCCTTGTGCTTCAATTTCCATATAAGAAACAACATTAGCCATAAATATTTCAGCATTCACCATTGCTTCTGAAGTTGATTTCTGAGCATGTGAAATATTATATGATGATCTCAACAAATGTGTTTGATCAACCACAACAATTTCATGGTTATGTTCCATCGCAATTGAGTTACCTTTTTCCCTTGTAATTCTAAGTGTTGCTTAGCATTTAATTCTAATTATCGGTTTTTGGTAGACTGATATTCTTTCATTAGAATGTTTTTCATCTTTACCACCTTCACAAGAACATTCATACTCTTTTGCTTGGAGTTCATTAGTGCGAGAAAATATTGTTGATCCCTCTTGTTAACATTAAAGCTTTCAGCATGTGCATAGTTATAAAACAGTAAATAAGCATCTTCAACTCTTTTCACAACTTGGCTAACTGAAAATCTACTCATTAATTGAACTACAATAGTGTTGATAGATAACACCTCAATATGTTCAGGCATCAACGATTCTGAAAATACACATTGCTTCTCATACTTATTCGCAACTTCAACTTCTTCATCATTATCTTTCTCCAAGTTTATAACAGCAAATAAATTTCCCTAATCAAATTAAATTAATTAATCAACATAATAATTAAAAAAAATCCCTTTATTAAAAGAAAAAAGATTGAAATACAAACCTGAGATATTATGAGCTTCCAGTGACAAGGGGTGATATTGTTCCACTATACAAATAATAACCTATATAAATGTCAATCAAAAATTAAAAACATCTTTGTGATAATTGACAAGGAAATATCCCTTATGAGATCTTTTAACAATATGTATCTTATATTTTTTTGATTGTTGCATATAAGGATGTGTTTTAATCACTTATGTCGAACAAATTAAACTCCCAACTATGATCTCAATCAAGGAGCATACTATACTTCCACAACAATTCATGTGAGAATTTGGTTAAATGATATGGATTCAAGAAGGGTCCATTTCCTTTAGTACACAGTAAATAAAAGCATTTATTCCTTCAACAACACGAAATTTAAATATTCTCCTTCAATATCTACATGCCATTCACCTAATTCTAAGAAAATGTACTGAATCACTACAGTTTTTACCGCAATTCATTTGATATTTTAACAGCCTAGAAGAAAAATAAATTAATTGAAAAAAGCTACACAAGAAATTCATAAAGTCCTATTACCCCCATCTTCACTTCATTGATCAAACAATTCAGTAAAATTACAACATATATATAAAGGATAATAAAAAACTGTCACTATATGAAAATAACACCTTCATTCCCTGTGAATATTCAAGTTTTCTCCTTCAATTTAATACTTTTGATTTAGAAATAAGCAACTAGGAAACAACACTTTTATCTCCTATTATTCTTTTCTATTTTAAAATAATGTCATACCACCATCCATTTTAAACTGGTACTAATATGGGTAAATACTTCTTACTCTGAAGTGAATGAATATTTATCATGATGAGGTGAACTTCTCTCTAATAATAGATCTCGAGTAGCTCTTTCTACAGGGTCCTTGAATAGATCATTAGGTGGTCCTTGGGAGGGTCCTAAGAAAACTTCTTCAATGTTTAAGTCAACGAGTGTCAGATAAAATAAAATTGAACTTAAAGTTGGAATTGAGTAAAAAAATTGCATACCTAATAAATTAGGAGAGGGTATTTATTATTGTTTAAGTGTAACATGAACCACATGGGTCTTTGATATAATTTGGGCCTTGTAGTGTTAGGCTAATGTGTGATGTCTTTGGATCGCATGAGCCTCTTATATGACTTGGGCTTCTTGTACTTGAGTTTCTCGTTGGGCTAAATTTGAAAATCTTTTGGGCATAAATTAAAATATGCCCATCAAGTACTACCAGCATTTTGCGTACTTCTGAGAGTAACGAGAAAAATGTGTAACTCTTTGATTACAACAAGAAAATAATACAAAACAGTCAATAAAGTACATTCCATGAGTTTTTATGTTATATTGAGCATAAAAATTGAAAATAGCCAAGGCTTCAAAAGTAACTAGTTTGTTGAGACCATCTATTCATCTAACATAAAATGTTCAATCAAGCAATGAGAAGATAACATTTTAAGTTACTTTAGAATTATCACTCACCATCTATAATTTTTGTCCTCTTCAGAGATCACTTATAAAAGAAAAATGTTACTCACAAGCACATAGAGCGACCTAGGATGCTTTGACAACTGCAGAAACAACTTTGTCACAACTTCCACAAACTTGAAGCAATATATTTAAATGAGATGCTCATTTATTAACTTAGCAAACCAAGTATAAAATACTTGTATTTTCTTCAATTTATTAACTTATCAAATCAAGCCTAAAATATAAATGTTTATTAACTTTAGAAAGACATAATAAAAGTGGGAAAGACTAAAAATAAAACAGAAACTAGAAAATACATTTATATTACTACTAAAAAAATTACATTACTACTAGAAAACCTAGTCTAAAGAAACCATTTACCCCCCCTCTCCCCACTCTTATAAGCTTAATGTATAACCTATTTATAGTGCTTTGGAATATGCTATAGGCCAAATATATAATGGAGGAGTTAAACAATTAAGTGGTATGTTAGTTTTCAAGAGTTGGTAAGTTGTTACATCAAATCCTCTAAATTTTCACCTACCCAATTAATTGAATTTTTAGGTTAGATACAACTAGATTTTGATGATGGGTAAAGAATAAAAATTGTAGATATTTCTATGCAAATATATTTTCATATGTCATTTGTCAAATGTGGTTGCAGGATGAGGGAGATATGGTCAAATTAGCGAATCATATTCAAGAGCTATCCTTCAACAATAGCAATGCATTGTAGCATGTTTATTGACTATTTTGATATATTTTCTCACCATATTATCTTCACCAAACTTTTTTATCCAAATTTTAGATCAAAATCAATTTTGGTTTAAGAGATATGACCCAATTGGTAAAATAAGTCAGGATTAGGCCTAACTCTTATCTGAATTTTTTGTGATCCATTTTGTAAAATTTAAAATACCTAGTCTATCTTACCAAAATATGCCTCAAAATTTTATTAGTTAACCTGAAAATGAAATGGTACTTTTTTTATTTTTTGTTTTTATTTTTTATTTTTTATTTTGTTTTTTATATTTTTTACTTTTTTTTCTTTCTTTTTTCTTTGTACAACATGACTATCTTGATAACAAAAGATCAAAAGAAGGATTTATAATTATACTCACATCACTAGCTAGAAAGCAAAATATTTCAATAGAAATATATAACTACAGGTTTACCCAATTCATTTCTCCACATGCAAGGTAGACATAATTAAGCATCTCAAATTGCAATGAAACCAATTCTAATAATCAATTAAAGTTTGAAATGCTTGTTTTCTCAAACTCTACTTATTCACAAAAGATGTGTGAATATTAAAAATTGAACACTTTAACATGGTCGGAATTTTTAGTTATATGTATAGCAACCAATCTTTCCACAAGGTTTAGGATGTGCATAAGACTAATTTTCTTTTTTTTTTCAAGATAGTACCCTTGGACTCTAACAAGAAGAGGATTGCAATTATATTTTGATAATTCACAAAATTTCAGTTAAAACTTCACAAACGTGCTATGTTGTGCAAAAAAAATGGGGGTGTGTCTCAAGAGTGTAAAAAGAGATTACCCTTTACTCTGGTCACCCTTACTCATGGTTTCAACAGACCTAATAGAAAACATGCTTGAGTTTTTTTAATAAAAAAAACTAGAAAAATACACATTGAATACATAAAGACATGATATCAACTATCCCCTCCCCAACCTAATCGAGACATTGTCCCCAATGTCGAAAATAGATAGAAAAGTAGAATTTAAAAGATATCACTTGAAATGTGGCTTATTGAAAAAAAATAAAGCTGAAACAACACAAAAAAACACACTATTAGTTGAAACCATTAAGGATAAATTTCACAGGCTGAGAGTCAAATTCATTTAGCATTTTCGACCACTATCCCTGTTGGACCAATCCGCACATGCCAAGGCTGGATTAAGTTCTGGCACATATGCTAGAAATTGATCAATCAGTTAGTCAGGTGTTGGAGCAGAAATGAGGATTCATCTCGCAAATGGTGAAATTAAACCTTTTTCCACAACATGATCTATAAAGGACAGCAAACTAATATAGAAACCATTAATATTAAGAATATCTATAGGTTTCTGGTAAATGTTGAGTTGTGCCCAAGAGATAACTTGAAATAACTCTTCCAGTATACCAAAACCACCAAGTATAATGCATCTGTATTGTTTAACATATTAGGCATTTTGTCCTGAATATGTGACACTTTTAGCTCATCTATGATGGTCAAAACTATGATATTTTGTATTGTTAATGATTTTAGGATAACTCCTAAAACTTTGATTACTCTTGCATGAGCAGAATTAGTAACACTTCTCATGAACCCCAGATTGTCTCCCTCATGCACTAAATGAATTTTTCTTTCTACTAAAATTCTACCAAGGTTATGGGCTGCCACTATAAATTTACCATTTTTCATAGATTGGAACCACAAAAGACATAAATACAGTTGAACTTGTGAGTGGAAGAGACTTTCATTTTTTTGTTATGTTTTTTGAAAGTGAGTTGTGCAAAAATGGAGTGAGTACGATGCTATTTATTGAGGTGTGAATAGGGAATACATTTATTGCACGTCTTTTTTTTTGTTCAAAAGGTTGAAAATAAGGACACATAAAATTTAAAAATTATCTACTTACATATGAATGTACATGTAGTTGTGATTATGACTCACACCTTTCTTTGACTTTACATCCGGTAATGGCTTAAACACCCTCTATGGGTCAAGGATAGATTACCCATCTAATTTCTTATAAACTGGCAAATAGGGTCTTTTAATGTCATATTCCCAAAACTATAACACTCATATTCTTCTCGAAAGTGATTCCATAAATCAAGAGTTGCACAATGCACTAATCCACATGAATGCATCTTAAGAGTCAATATAATGTCATCTAAAGACTCCTTACTCAGTCCATCCATAATGAACTGAATTTTATCTTTTTTATTTTTAGAAACCATTCATAAGGAAAGACATTTTGTGTGGCAAGTCCATCAAGTATATTTGTGACAATTTTGTATTTTTTTCGCCCTTCATTTTTTTGAATATGTGCTTTTACCAAAATTAAGAATGTATCTAGTAAGCAAGTTTGAAGACTCGCATGAAAACTCACATGCTACTCTTACCTTTGCTTCAATTATCCATCGTATGTCCCCTGGGATGCTCTTGTACATAAGCATCCTTAATCTTTCAATCTTGATTTTTAAAATTTTTAAATTGCATTTTTAGGAAGAAAAGGAAATTATTTCTTAAGAGTTAAAAGAATGTCATTTATTTTGAAAAGAACAAGAAAAAAATAAGAAAAAGAAAGAAACTTTATACAGAGATTGTAGTTGTTTGGAAAACTGATAAGTCTAATTTTAATAGTCACGGAGTACCGTTATCCGCCACTTAATCAGAAAAAGAAAAAAGTAAATAAAATAAAGAAAGCGTAAAAAATAAATAAAGTTAGAGAAAATAAGTATATATACACACATTAATCATAACAAGGGTTAGAAAGAAAAAAAATTCTTCTTGTGAAAATTGATTCTTTAGAAATAGTTTAAGTTTTTGTCCATTTACTTTGAATACGTTACAATTCATAGGATTCCCAATGTCAATCTCCCCATAAGGATACCTCTTTTACAACAAAAAGACCACTCCACCTTGATTTCAATTTTCCAAGAAACAAATGCAATCGGAAATTATAAAGCAAAACCTTTTGACCAATCTCAAATATTTTTCTTGAAATTTTATTATCTTGAAAATATTTTATTCTTGCTTTATGAATTTTAAAATTCTCATATGCAACATTTCTAAATTCTTGAAGTTCATTGATTTATAATTTGTGTAATTTTGAAGTTTCGTCAAGGTTCAAGTTAATCATTTTGATTTCCAACAAGCTTTATGTTTAAGTCCAACAGGTAAATGACAAAGTTTTCCATAAACTATCCTATAAGAAGATATGTCTAATGATATTTTGAAAGTAGTTCTATATGCCCAAAGTGTATCGGTAAGTCTAAAAGACTAATCTCTATGATTTGGGTTAATTGTCTTTTCTAAAATTTGTTTTATCTCTCTATTTGCAAGTTCAACTTGTCCATTTGTCTAAGGATGATAAGGGGTTGCAACTTTATGCATGATTTTATATTTCCTCATTAAAGTTCCAAAAACCTTGTTACAAAAATGTTTTCCTCCATCACTGATAATGGATCAAGGAATTCCAAATCGACTTAAAATATTTTCTTTCAAAAATTTATCACTATTTTGTGATCATTATTCGACAATAAATTACCTCGATCTATTTTGAGACATAATCTATGATGACCAATATGTAAATAAAACTAAATGATAATGAAAATGGTCCCATGAAGTCAATACCCCAACAATCAAAGATTTCAGTCAATAGGATTCTTCATAGGCTAAATCAAGAGTCAATTCCAATAGTTCATGACTCAACACATGAGAGAGATTTGACATGTACTTCCTCAAGACACATGGAAAATATTTTGAACACTAGATAATGACGGAGGTAAGGCCACTCTATAAGCTTTATCACCAACTCTTTCGAGAATTTTGAATGGGCCGACATACCTTGGCTGAGTTTTTCTTTCTTTTCAAATGTCATGACACCTTTCATGGGAGCTACTTTTAAGAACACATAATCCCCAATGGAAAACTCTAGATCTTTTCTTGGTTTATCTGCATTACTTTTTTGTCTACTCTGCGCGATCTTCATTCTCTCTCGTATCTTCTCCACTATCTTAATGGTATATTGAACTATTTCTGGACCAAGTAGGTTTCGTTCTCCAACTTCATCCCAATGAACTAGATATCTACATATC